>JAGDQP010006955.1:0-30734 GCA_022664845.1 Lepisma saccharinum | reverse complement strand
GCAGAGAACTTAAAACAAGTGGTAGTTAAACCAATGCTTATATCTAGAGATCGAAAAGAAATAGGGAATTACAGACGTATAATGTAGATATCAGTTTTGTATAAAATTCTTGAAAAACTTGTGTTAATTAAACCTAGAAATTTCTTGACAAAAATTAATTAATCACACCAGAACTGGATGGATTACATAGTTAGAAGATCAACCGAACTAACTATCTAAACTTTCTTAAAATCTTGGATAAAAAGTCACATGTAAAAGGTATATTGGTTGATTTATCTAAGGCGTTTGATAGCAAATACCCACAAAAATAATCTTGTCAAAATTGTATGATTGTGGTATCAAGGGTTAGGAGCTGAACTGGTTTCACTCATATCTTACCATATAGTAGAAGGGATAAGTGACAATAATAATTATATAAAAAGATAGTACAGTAGAAGTCCGATAGACCGGCATCGAACAGTCCGGAACGCCCGATTGTCCGGCACCATCCCAGATTTTCTTCCCCCCCCCTGTAAACGCTTGTGAACGACAATTGAAAGCACTTGGCGCGGTTCGGAACCACTCGGAAGTGTCCACTACGCGTCTGCTACTGTTAGACACAATCAGCATTGTTCGGAATCAATCGGAAGCGTTCGGATGATCTTGGCTATCACCACAGTAAGGTTCAGTTCATTGTTTTCGCTGTACGGCTTAGCCTATACCAGTAGTAAGAGGTACCGCTCGTTAGTCCGGCATTTTCGGTAATCCGGCACCGGTCCGGTGCCGGAATATCGGACTTCTACTGTATGTATAATGAGTTCACTATTCACAACCGAGAGAAATAGAATGTGGCATTCCTGGAGTTTCCATTATTGATTGTACTAACATCATTGTTAAAAGGTAAACCTTGAGTCATTGCAAACATGACTTCAACAGCATTAAACTTGTATCTGAAAAAAAAAAAACTTCTCCTTTGCGAACAAAATAGCACGAATTACATAAAAAATATGGTAATTGCTGGTATAGTTCAGGCTAAAATATATAACACAACAGGCTACGTGCGAAAGCTTCACATACTAAGGTATTTGGATTTCAGAGTTGTTAGACTGGAAGATGCATATTATGAAACTGAACAAAAGCAAACACAATTTCTTACTTGTTAACAATTTTGGATAATAAGACCTGTAAGAACATCTCTTGACTGAGCACTTCTGGGGCGTAACTAAAGTAACTCTGGAGAGTACATTCATAATTCTAAAGAAAGAAAAAAGGTCCGTACGATTACTGGTAGAAGAATCACATCACATAAACATATATTAATAAATAGTGTTTCCCTACCAAATCCTTGTTTATATATCAATGAAATTATGAAAGCTATAGAGAAATTCAACTTGACCTCGCATAACTCTGAAATCCACACCAATACATCAGAGGCACTTCCACCATGTTAACCGACGCCTCCACCATAATGAGTGAACTGGTTTTAACTAGAATTTCTGATGGTTCAGTCCTTTATACGCCATATAAAAGATAAGAAAATCGGGTTTAATGTAGTATTTACTCCTTGGTACTAATCTATTGCCTTTATGATGTTGAGGAATATATTTCGAAATCTACAGTGTCAAATATTGAGAGGTGTTCCCTGTATCAATTATATTACAGTATTTAATTTTCATACAAAATGTCATATAAATACAATGTAACATAGGAGGAAATCCTTGTAAGATTATAGTAATGCTATATTGTATCTTTATTTTTGTGTTGTTGCTGTATAGCTTACTATGGACGTGTTCAATACCAAATGTATATTTTATATACAAAATTGGTGTAAAGAACGATGTTAATACGATAAAGTACTGAAGGTTTAACGTACGTACCTGGAAGAAAAATCACATATTTATGGACGAGTCAATATTCTTTACCATACTACAAGCAAGGCCTTGCACGTTAACGTGACCAGTTGTTTATTCCCGACTGCGCATAATTATTTGCAAAATAAGGACGTAATGAAATTGGTGTAAAAAGTTTCTAAGCGGACCCACATAGCAGAGTACGTACATCCCTGGGACGTCCCATTTAGATCCCATTAACGTCAGATTTCTCAAGCTCCCATAGCGATGTTCTAAGGACGTTAGTGAAATAACTCTGTGGACAATACAAACAGTTCATCCCGTATGGAGGTCCCCTGGATGTCCCCCGGAAAGCCGTGCGGGATTACCTACCTGGAATTTCTATAAATTAAATCGACCTTACTATTATTATTATTTAATTAATTATAACTATACGAAGGATTAATTATAACTATACGTCCCATGGATGTAAACGGGACTTAAACAGGACGTCCTACGGACATCCCGATATCCTGCCAGGAGATCCGTCAGATATTCCTGGGACGACATTTTGCTATGTGGGGAACTTTACTGATTAGAATTTCGTTCCAGTATCCTGGTTCAACGATTCCGAATGATTACTTGATTTATAGTTCCATGCATTTGAACAAGGAACAAATTGAATTGAACTAGATCGATGTTCGTGAACTAAATATCACTTTGTTATCAAATTTGGAGCAGTTGAAAAATAGGATTTTACTCATTTAACTTGAAATAATTTATCAAATAATATGGACATAGACCTTCGGATCGACTGATACTGTTATAAGGAGAAGAAAAAAAGTTGAAGTTAGCTGAAATCATATAATATCGTTTTCAAACGTTGTGTAAATCAAACCATAAATTCTTTTAAAAAAATGGACTGATAATAATAAAGGGTTATACACATGCAAGTGACAATAACAATGAAGAAGTATTTGAATAAGAAACTATAATTTATGATAAATAGACGATACGATACAATTTGAAGATGAGAAAATTATCTGTCGAAACGAAAAAAATAAAAGTGCAGTAAAATCAGTCGAGATAAAATAATGCAAACGCAAAATAAACGCAACTAGAGAATAAAATAATTAAGAAAATTATTGATGAATATATACACGATGTATTTCTCAGAGATACTTATATCACAATTTTTGTTTTTCAATTTCAGTTTTCGTTTGAAATGTACCCATTTAGCTTTAGCAAAAATATTATCAGGGAATAAATGTTCATTGGTATATACGAGGGTAATTCCAAAAGTTTCCGGCCTGACATTAAAAAATCGTGTCAATTTTAATGAGCTGTTCGTGACATGTACTACCATCTGTGAACAGTATATTGTATCAGTTTCAACTCTCTATCTACATCTGTTTGTTGGAACCCGTCGTTTGAATGGGTCGTTGAGCGCTCACTTCCTTAAATGTGAGCAGAAACGCGGTATACTTCTGATGCGCGATAATACTCCAGTCCATACGGCTGTTGTTGCCAAAAAGTGCTGTAACTTCAAGGGTGATTTCTCATCCGCATTACAGCCCAGACCTGTTATCTAAACTGAAGAAAAGCCTTCGAGGAAGAAAGTTTTCGGACGACAATGAGTTCAAAGAACCAGTTTTTTGTATTTTTTCTGACAAAAGTTCTGACTATTTTCTCACGGGTATACAAATGCTAAATCAAAGATGTGAAAAGTGTATTGAAGTGAATGGTAATAATATTGAAAAGTAACACTGGTAATTTCCTTCCAGTACCCCTAAAAGTTAGTTAGGCCGGAAACTTTTGGAATTACCCTCATAATTCTCGATGTGCGTGGTCTCAGTTCTTTGTTGAACGAAATGGTTCGGAGTCTACTTAACCAAAAACTGTATATATTCTTCTATAGAAACTCATAAGTTCTTTCAAGTCTTTAAAAGAAAATTCATTGCGGATTTAGCTTTGCATGAAATCAAATCAGATCAATAGTTTTTCTATTTTTTCTTTCGGACATATTATTGTCAAATTTACTTGCAGACTTCAATGCACTAACCTCGGTGCATTGCTCGTCGCCTTATTTTTAAAGGACATCTTCACCCGATCACTAATCATTATCAACCTAGAGGGACTTTCTCAAACTGCAGAAACTTTGGTAGAAAAATAAAAAAAAACATCCAGTCCCCATAGTATGATTGTAACGCTGAGTATTTCGGATAGACAGTAGGGGAGGCACGCCGGTTCAAGTCTTCCTGCCGGCCATAATGACTGAAGTTTTCCAGGGGTTTTCCTTTGTTTCACCAAGCATGTATGATACATACTTTGGCAGCTGTCTTTCCCATTCCCTCCCAAGGATAAAGTAGGGTTACAAACCGTCCGGTTTTTTAATTCTAACTAGTAGTATCAGACCGGCATTTGATTTCTTCTTTAAAAAGGTTCCACCATTTTAAAAATTAAACGAGCAAGAAGATGTTCCTTCACCTGAGCTAGCATTGTTAGTTATAATTTCCCGCTCTTTAATAACGGCGAGGGTGCGTGGCTCATACTACTGTCGATATATCTCACTCGATGACTTTTGTTTCCGTTCGTGTAAGATGGAAACGGACAAGCGATAGTTGTTGTGTTTTCCGTTTTTGTTTAATGCATTTCACGACGTGCTTTTGTAGCTACGTGCTGCGGATGTGCATTTGCTAGAACTTAACAATAATCTCATTGAATCATGAAATATTCTTTGCAGCCAGGGAAGAACAGTACCGGTAGTAATAAAAGAAAAATGCAAATAAAGTGATCAAGCTTTTAACAGTAATTTGTGCTAAATAATATCCTATTTTATTGATATTTTTGACAGGTTTTGTATTTCAAATAAATGTACTCTGATATTTTTTACGCTTAATAAGAAATTTAATTAAAATAGGCTGACAAAGCTATCCCAGTTAACTTTATTGTAAAAAGACACAGCAAACGTTACAGTTTCAATGTTCTAACAACACCTGCCTCAGGCGAAAACACTAACAGCTCATAACAAGCACAAGAAGGCCAAGAGTGTGTTGATTAGTGTTTCATCTGAGGCAGATGTTGTTAGAACATTGAAACTGTAACGTTTGTTGTGCCTTTTTACAATAAAGTCAAACGTAATAGCCTTGTCAGTCTGTTTTAATTAAATTAAAAAGAAAGTCAGTTAATACAGAAGTAAAAAGTACACGACGAACGTGATTCTGCCAATTTGGATTTTTCTAAAGCGTTGCAGTCTATCGTACATAAAACTCTTCTCTCTAACTTATCTTCTTTCTTCAACTTCTCTGAGCATGGTATTCAATGGGTGCAAAACTATCTTCAAGGACGCCAGCAATTTGTAAGTCTTCGTGGTTCACAATCATCTTTGCGTAATCTCTCAAGAGGAGTCCCACAGGGGACAGTTCTCGGACCACTCCTGTTCTGTCTATATATAAATGACCTTCCTAATGCATTAAAACATTGTAAACACCATCTAAAATCTCAATGTATAGTCTTTTCTTCAAAGAGATCAACATCACTTCCTGACTATTCTATCATCCCCAATATTACTGTAAACAACACGACCGTGCCATTTTCCTCCACGGTAAACAACCTTGGCCTCACACTAGACCGACACCTAGAATGGAAGGCTCATATTAATAAGGTTTTGCAGAAAAGCGTTCTGGTCACTGCACTCTCTAGCTAGGTTAAAAACATATCCTTCCAACCGCTGTTAAAACCGCTTTGGTACAAACACTTGTTTCCCCACATGTTGATTACTGTGACGTAGTACTTTACGACATTAGCGATGTGTTGGCCCTCAGAGGATTCAGAATTCATGTGTACGAGCTATCCTTTCTAAAATTAGACGAGCGACGAGCTTCGCACACAGCAGTACTTTTATTTAAAACAATGCGTGCTAAAAAGCCCAGTTATATTTTTCAACGTTTTCAATGTCTTAATGCCCGTCATGGACACAATACAAGATCAGGAACCAACATCTATCCCCCCACATAACTCTAACTTCTTTAACAAATCCTTCACAGTTACCTCTGTTCGCATTTGGAACAGCCTACCCGATTATCTTAAGGAATTAGAGACAGTGAAATACTTCAGGAAGTCGATGGAAAAATATCTGTTGTCAAGAATCGATTAAACCTCCAAACTCCACCTGACAGCTTTCATTGTTTATATATAAATACAATTTTAGTAAGTACATAAGTTTCTACAGTATGGTATAGTGTGTACACGAACAGTTTATGTTAAAATCTGTAGAGTACCGGTATTTGTCTGTATATCACTGTTTTATGTCGTTCTCATTGTCCGATTTCAGATTCCGTTGAGTAACTTTATGTAATTATTTCTTAAATTTATATAATTTTAGTCAGTGAATTGAATGAGTAAGTGAAGTTTCACTTCATCAACTTCCCCTGACGAGCCGCCACTTCTTTGCAGTCCGTCTGAGCCATCAATCTAAGTTACATAAAATAAATCCATTTTGAAATCCTGACTTGAGTCATCCTGCTATTGGTTTTTCATTTAACGTGCTAGTTAATAATCTATGTACACAAATGCTTAACAATCATTTAATACACTTACTAATCATAGTAATTTTTATTTTGTTTTCCTTCCCACAGAGTATTACCACCAAGTAACGGCGTTAGAAAATTCATGTAGCACTTTCCTTGCTGTAGCAGCAGTTCTTGGTTGTCTTTTGTGTTTCTCGGCGTTCATCATGTGTTATTTGGCAGCGAGGCTTCATTCCACGGTTAATTCTCATCGTCGGAAGTCCATTGATGAACTCGTGAGGGAACACAAGAGAAAGTACGCAAGTTCTTCCATTGACGAAAATTACGGTAGACAGTGCCAGTAGACAAACTGTAGTGTACTTTTAAGTTTTAAGTGATATTAACCCTCCCATTTGAAAAGGAAACAGACTTTTCTACCATTGTTTTTTTTTAAAAAACGTAAATGTTGTTGTTGTTGTTATTGTTGATATAGCAAACAGAGAACAAACACCAAAGACTGTACAGTAATTATAAGTATTGTAGTGTATCTTAGCTTCGAAGAGAATGAATTTGTTTTGTTTTTTTGTGGGGAGGTTAGTAGTTAGGTTAGCTTCAAGGTGGACAAATAAGTACAAACAAAGGCTTGGAGGTTATTCTAATGTTGTGAGCGTGGAGACGGTATTTTTAAACAAACAAAGCTGCTTACGAGAATTATTTTTTTTCGAGTAAGTAAGGTATTAATACTTGTAGAAGTAGAAGTTGGGGTATTTCGATTCGGGGTTTGTCCTGGGATATGGTGTAAATTGTAATAATATTCTATACAGTTATTGAAACCAACAAGTGCTTTGGTACATCGGAAAGAAACAAAAAAAAATATTACTTATTGAAACAATGGGTTTTGCTAACACTTATTATTATAAGCTCACCGGACAAAAAACTAGGCATCTCTGACAAACTCATTGTATAGTATGTGACATCTCCGTGAGAGCAAGTGACAAACACAAGCGTCAGGGTTTTCTTTCACAAATGCCTTGGGAAATGGGTCTACATTGCCTTTCCGCAGCAAATATGGTCTAATTCTGAAGAGGTTTGCAGTCCCCCAATGTTTTAATACATAATGGCGGTCTCTATCCGTCAGTACCTTCTTTCTACCTCAATTCTGGCGGCGATTATAAGTTCACTCGGATGTCCGCCACTGCTGATAGATTCACATGACAGTACGTTTAGACACAGCCGCAAATTCGATAACTTTTCTTATACTTTTGGGCACGGCAAACGCTAACCACTTTGACAACTCAGACCCATTTCCAGGAGCGACCTACACACACGTTGCACACGAAAATCTTGAAGTACCTTACACAGTTATTTATCAGCGAACGTTCCGTGAACATTGCAATCATGTCCGTGAAACCCCCAAGTGTCTAATTTTTTGTCTGGCGAGCTTATTTTGTAGAAAGGGACTAGTAATAGTATTAAAAAGATTTTCTTGAAGTTAAGATCATTCTACGGTAACAAGATTAAAATCGTTTATATATCGAAATGTTACGATCAAGGGTTGTAATGGAACAGCTGTACGCAGTAACCAGTTTCGTATGTTCTGAGGTGATAAACAGCCTGTCTAATAATGGTATCAAAAGACTCATCTGTGTTAATCAAAATATATATATGAACACACAAAGGTACAAGTGAGATTGTGACCATCTACGAACTCATTGGAACTCAGAGACTGTGAACGACAGCATAGTGACAGACATTATAATGTGAAAATGGGAGTTATTTTAATTCGTCTAACGTAAACAAATTGTGTTACATAACGACTTTCATTATGCAGTGATATGAGTTTACACAGAAAGGTTAGTGACAGGGCTCTCTTTGTAGAGATTTAAAAAACAACTTTCTGGCTCAAAAAAAAAATTACCATACTAGTGTAGATAAAACATGACCAAGACAGAGTGATTACATGCTAAAATAATTTGGGGATCTTTTAAGTGATGGTTGCTTGGTGTTCAGAACATGAACTAAATACAATTAGTTTTTTTTTAAAAAAAAAGAAATCGAAATGTTTGAACAGTGTATTTACTCATAGTAAGGGCTAGTAGACAGAAATGGTTATAAATTATTTCGAAACGTATTTTCCCTCGATTTTTAAAACAATGTTGGAACAAAGAACAATTTGGAAAGATTTGTTTCAGCCCTAATTTTGAGCTCGAAATCTGTTGTACAAAAGGGGAACTTTAGAACGCTTTAACAATCGTCTGGCAACAATTATTGTCACAAAGGCTGCAGCAAGTTGATTATTAGCAATAACTTCCGACAGCATCTTGACCGCTTCAACCAAGATGAGAATACATTTATTAAGGCCAGTTTTGAAACCATCAACAAAAAACGATCGATATGTTTTTTTTTTATCATTTATTTTTAAATGTAAGTGGCAATATTTATATATTCATGACAGATGGTGCTAATTCAGCTTTTAGGCAAGCTCCTACATCATTAGGAACTATATTTAAAAATTGATTAAATCAGAAAATCATATTAGAAAAAAAAAATAAAAATAAAACAAGCATCATAGCAACAAGTTTTTGAGAATAATTTATATCTCCGTGGGATTATCGATATCTATCCATGATTTTTTTTTTCAAGCCGGCACGCGCGTGTAGTATTGCACAACCTGCCAAACAGTTAAGTACGTGAAAGAGCAAAAGAGGATACCTACCATCAGCAAAAGCTGAAAAAAATATTCTGATTGCAATGAAAAGCTTTATTTTGGTTACATAACGTGCCATTCATTGTGTTACGCTAAACAAAGTTAAAAGGATAATATTCAGACAGGACAGGGTCAAGAAAATAATCTACATTATTTCGAGTAGTATATTGTTTTATGAATTAAGTAACTTCTTTCTTTTTTTTTTAAATGTACTTAGAAACACATTCCAGCATTCGAGTAACACAGTTCCTTATGTAAAACACAATCATGAGAAAAATATTCCATCATTCTGAAATATGAATATTCTAGGCGGTCACCACAGCAGGTGACAATCGGACAATAAAATCCAAAAAGGAAAAAAATAAATATAATTACGTATAATACTCAAATAACACACTAATATAAAAAAAATGGCGTCGGCGACCAAATCGTCTAATTGTACAGAAAATAGTCAGCGTGTAAGAATAACTTTTTTTTCTTCTTTGTTTGATTTCGGGGGGGGTGAGAGAAATTACAAGTTATGTTCTGTTGCAGATCTGATGGATGCTTGCTTGTGATTGTTGCCAGACGATTTCTTGTTAATTTCATTTTTTAAGGAAAGAAAAAAAATGTAATCAAAGCATTCGTGCTTTGTTCCAACAATTACAGAAATTTTAATGTGACTGGTTGAGGGATATGTATACGACTTGTATGCGTATATAAATAAGGGAGAAATAACGACATTACATAATTATTTTTTATTTATTTCTCTGAAATGTCTGGGACTTGAATAATGAAAGTAAAAAAAAATAGTACTATAGTGTCTAAAATTTATTGTAGACATGAATTTTGTTTTTCCTCCCGAACTATGTGATTATAATAAATATTGTCTTTTGTATTTGAATTTTATACTTTGAACCCATTCCTTTCCTTTCCAAAGTTTATTTGAAAACTGATAAATCACCGCTGTTACCGCTCATTATTACATAGAACGTGAGGAGAGTCGAGTTGTCTGGCTTATACCACTTACCTATTTTCGTCTGATCAAAAATCAACGTTTTTTTAATATTTTTTTTTGCTTAAAAGGACGTGATTTTGAACCCTGCCGGCAGGTGGTTCTGGTAGCTACTACTGGACAGAACCAGCAACTGAAAGTAGTCACCAGAGCCAGTTAACGGCAGGTTCAAAATCACTTACTTCTTAGAGCAGACGAAAATATTATTTAGTCTATGGTTATAGGTGAAACGGTGGCGCGTTGTCTCCTGTATCAGTTCCAAGGCAACGGAACATGTCACCACCTTCCTCAATTATTCTCGCTGTAAAAAAATGTAGACGACGGAGTATACGTTATATCGGCAACGTTTCATGGCAGTCTGCACTCAGTGCGATTGGAACCTTTGCGGAAAGATTGGCAGCTGCAGTTCAAGTTTGTGTACGTAGCGATACCAAGGGTTCACTATGGAAGAAAAAGAATGTCTGAGCGCAGGTAGGGAAAAGTAATTTCAAATTTGTCTTAGGACTATTTTTTTTTTTACTATTTTCTCTCACAAGAGCCTTTCAGTGACTTTGATCCCGCCTTTTTAGTTATCACACCAGTCGTAAATAAATCGCGATAACATACAAAATTGACTATACGTAATATGCTGAGCTACTTAGACTTAGGGCTTTCTGCTTTACCGTCAGACTTGGCTAGTTTCATTGTTTAATAAAACACTTGAATAACTATTGTAGCGACCCATTTTCGCTTGGTCGCAACATATCTTACCCTCTCCCCCTTTTTTGTTCGTGCTTTGTCGGTTATATTTTTCGTCTTCAGCTTTCTTCAAAGAGTTTTATTTGTCCAGATGACAATGAGGATTAGACATACAGAACACCCCTTTCATTGTTGTTTGGCGGGATTTTATATTTATTGTTTCTTCATTTTATTATTGAATATTTCTTTGCATATTTTTTTACATTGTCTTCTTCAACATTTTTTCTTCCGTTGAAAATCTTCAAAAACAAACAAAAAGATTTGATCGTTTTATTCTTCGTTGAAATTCAGGTGGATAAGCCGCCCTTTCCGCTCTTCCTTCTGTTTTGATTCTCTTCGCTGAGGGCCAGTCAATAGTTAAAACATGGTCGTCGAGTAGGAAAGGCTGCTTAAAATTAATGCTGCCTCCGAAAGTTATATAAAAGCAATATTATAATGCAGCCAATGTCTGGAAAGTTTACTAATACGTATATAGAGCAGCATCGACTGGTAAATAACTTTTGGGAAGCTGTTTCTCCATGTCTTTTATAAAAGGAGCTGTGAATCGTATGCTGCAGTTTGGCGTCTTACACCCTCCATGACCGGGAGTGGACGAGACGGAGTATCTTTATGGTAGTTTGGTTGTGTGGTGTTCATCAGTGTGTGAGGTGATTTGTTGTAGTATATGTGGCGTGTGCAGTGGTTTCTTCTAGTTTTTTGAATAAAAAAATAATTTCATTGTTGTTGATATCCTCTTTTTCTGTGTGTGCAAGTAATATAGTGTTTTCTTCAATATGAAATTGGTGTGGTTTTTCTGTGAAGTGATGTGCACCGTAAGAATGTCTGCTTAATTTGGTAGGCATCGGGGGTCGTTTATCTAAATTCAGGTATGTTTAATGTCTTGAAATTCCTCTCTCTCTCCCCCAGAAACCCAAGTCTTTTTCACCTACATTTAGATAGCGAAATTTCAGCATATTAAAATTTTGGTTCGTTGAAATATTTTTACCTTGCACTATAGTTGATGCGACCTTTCAAATGCACGTTATTTTTCCGTTCAGCTTTTTTTGTTTGCTCTTTTGGTACTGGTATGTTTGAATTGCACGAAATCTCTACATGTCCGTTTTTGTTAACCGTGAGATTCAACGTTTTCCCTATGTTTTATTTTGGTATTTTGCAAAGCAAACCGTAAGTCAGTCAGCTCATGGAAACTCGTATTGTAAATTAATACCAAACTCCACCCTAGTAGACCATGCTTGTATTATCAGTAATGAAGGTTAGGCTGAATGAAGTTTTAAAATGGAAATTACATACGAAATGTTTTAGCAACGTTTTGGAAATATCAAACTAAATAGTTGCCCAGTTGTAAAATAAAAAATCTTTTCGTTGAAACGTTATTCATCAGTAATCGTGGAAATTTTGATTTAACTGGGCTAAAGTTTAGAATATGTACTACGTTTTGAAAAGTAACTTATTTCTTCTGGAAAATAAGTATTTGAATTATATATTTTTTTTTACTTGGACAGAGCTTTTCTGTATATAATTAAATTATCCTTTTTATGTGAAATTGACAGCATCTTCAATGCTCATTTTGATGTTCAAGAGATTCTCTTCACAAACTTTTTTACCAAGAAAATTCAGAAATCAGTCTTTTTGCCTTGCGTTTGTAATTTTTAAGTAAAAAAATTTAAATTACATTTTAACCAGATATTTCTTGTGTCAAGGGTTTCATCATGATGTAGGTAGATTTCCATCACTGTGATATTGCTGGAAAGGTTCCCAACCTTTCGCTATTTCAGTCCGCGAAGTGTTAATTTAATTATAAATGAGAAAGTAATGGCAGATGAAGTTGAAGTTTGATATTTGATCCAATGCTTCAGCAATCTTTAGAGTAATCAAATTAGTTCAGTGCATCCAAATTTTCGTGTTAAATATTAATTAGTGCGCGGCAGTTTTGAGCCTTGTACTACTTTAGGGGTCTAGTTGCGTTAGGTCACTAAAATAGCTTTTGTGTTCTGCTTTCTTGCAGGATGTTCTCACCTGGTCTCCCCCGACCCCACCTTTTTTTGGGGGATGTTTTTTCCGTTTTAGCCTTCTGCTTTTGCCAACTTTCTGCGTTTGGGCACTTCCTTCGGGCTTCTTACATGCATGCTTTGCTTTTGAGTACTAGTGTATGTCCCCACTGTAAATACAACGGCTAAACCACCGTTTACTATGTCCTAGCGTGGTGTAGTGGTCAGAAGGTTGGTTTACTGAATAAAAAGAAGGTTCGAATCCCGGCGGGGGGCAAGATTTTTTCTTTCAAAATATATTTTTATACGTTTATATTTATTGTTTTCTTGCATTTTTCATAGATTATCTTAAATTAGTGAACGTGGAGGTTAGGTGCGGTCATGCAGACATCTTTACATTTTCGACTCTCGGAGCCGCCCAATTAGCACGTGATTGCGTAGAGGACATGTGCTGTCTTGTGCGATTGGCTCATACACTGAGGGTAGACGAGCAAGTCGGGCAACACACCCATGAAGGACCCAGGTCTTATCTTGGTCCCCCCACTTTTATGCTCGGATTGCGGAGTTCGTTACTGAGGTAGTGAGCAAGAGGTGACTGCTTACTCTCCGTAATTTCTGACCTACAGCGAAATATTCTTTGCCGAATTTCATCTTACAGGGTAACGACAAGTACATTTCCGGGGATTGGAGTACTTACCAAGATAATAGCATTTCTTTATTTTCCCCATAATTTCAACCTGCCCATGAATCTTCACGCCCGATTTCAGCTTCCCAGCCCAAAAGGAAGTGTTAGTGTGGTCCTTAAGTGTATATATAACTGTCATTTATTATTTTTTCCTAAATTGAAACGCCGAGTTTCAACTTTCTAGGCCAACGGGAAGTGCATTAAACCACTTGGAAGGGCAGACATTAAACGTTAGGAATTTTACTCGTGTATGTAATAATTCATAATTCACGGGGATACTCAATCGACTACTGGATGAGGCCTCTTCCGGAGGGAAGAGTTGGTCTACTGCTCCCACACTGATCAGACGTGTTGGTGGAGGAGAGCCGAAGCTCTCAACTGTGATCGCCACAGTCTTTTATTCACAGCAGCTCCCCAATTGCATCACGATGCAACCCACGTATTAACACATAATTTAGTAGCCCACGCATGCGTAAAATACAAAGAGAATAACACAAAAAAATGGACAGCTTATAACAATTTTATTTGTTGAAAAATAACAGCACGTGGAGAGCAGATAACAAGAATATTCAGAGCGGAAAGAAATACAATCATTTTTAACATCAAACTTCAACAACATAACAAACAAACAAACATGTATACATAGCTTATGTAAAAACAATAATGCCACTTTCGAAAATTGAAAATAAACTACCTAATTACACTATATTACAAATCTTTGGCTAAAACTCATTAAAAAAAAGAACTGGGAGACCATTGTACCAGTAAAGAACTGAAATCGACGTTTGAAGTCATTCACTCAGATCCTAGCGACGTGGGCTTCCACCGAATTGTTGCCCAAACCCACCAATTGTGCTGTCTCTCTGTGGCGCTCTCGATTTCTTCCAATATTGTCAACATATGTGCTACACGTAGGACGAAAAACGTAAGGTAAAGAACTGAAACATATTAAAGGAAAAAAAAGGAGGGGGGGGATATATTGTATGTAACTGATTAAAGACACTACAGCAAGAGTAAAAGCACACAGCCTCCGTAGTCCATTCGATAAGTCGCAGGCTTCCGATTGGGGAATCTCCCTGCCGGCCATCCTGACTGAAGTTTTCCCGGATTTTCTTCAGTGTAACCAACCGAATGCCGCGATGATACCTCTACTAAGACCCTGGCCGCTACGTACTACATCATCCTTCTCCGTGAAAGTGTTTGCGAAGGGACGTAATCACTCAAGATGCGGTCAGAAAGTTGGCAATTCAGTCTGTCCATAAAAGTATCGATGATTGATAAAAGATAATGATAAAATTAATTTTATGGACACTATGGCTTACGCCCGTCCCATATCGATGATTGAATTGTAATTAACGTCCTAAACGAGCTGATAAGCCTAATGGATAATGAACACTTTCACGTAGGCTCCGAACCACTTGTGTACCCACCAGGAATCGAACCTGGGATCCCTTGATGACAAGGCAGCGAGCGTTACCACTCAGCCACCGAGGACACAAGTTTCGATGAAGCATGATTACTAATATGAATCAATTCTTTGGTAATTTGCTGTTCAGGAAAAAGGAAAATGGAGTGCTTTTTCTTAAGATGTTCACGATTACGCCCCCTACCTACCTTAACACCTTCGACTGAAATTTGCGGACAGAAATATTAGCGATACTGCCATATGTAGACAAGAGAGAGAGGCACAGGAAAGCTGTCCGTACAAGATCTTGTCGCCATTCATGTTGTACGCAATTTCATTATACAATAATGAAATTCTAAAATATAGATATAAAATTACTTCCAAGCAATATATCGAAGGAATAAGCGTTGAGTACAAGACCAATGAAACTAGAAGCACACATTTCGATCACCTTGGAAATGCCACCAGCATTGAAAACTCTGAATTCATGCCTCCCATTCCGTCATAAAAATAATTGTACCCTAAATTACTGAATCAATTAGCACTACTGCACTTATGTGTATTTAATTAATAATAATAATAACAACTTAACATGGAAATATAAAAAGTCACTCAAATTCTCAGTTCCTCCCAGTTAATTTGTCAGCCAAATAGCACACACTGTGATGTCACGATACAGATTTAAAAAAACGATTTTTAACTTAAAAAAAAAAGAGGATAACCTTCAAACATAGGCGATATCTATTTCCTCTTTTTATTTCTACGCGATGGCCACTGCTTTCACAACAGCTACATAGAAAAAAAAAACATGTTCCACGAAGCAATCAGACTCATTTTCTCAGTACTTGAACAAAACAACACATTACAGAAAATAAGCATAAAAAAAAACGACTACCTGAACTAAAAAGGTACAACATATAGGGAATAAAAAAGGCATATCCACTTCATCCATGCGAGATAGTTGTTGTAAATTATCAACAATCCCATTCGAAAGTTTATGACAATTCTTTCCAGTTACACTATATAAACCAAATAGTCTTCCTTGTACAATCAAGGCCAAAAATATTTACCGTCCTTTCCAACGTTCTGTCCACCCAGTGCAACTTGCACTAGTTTTTTTTATTCCCTTCATAATTCTTGTTTTTAAGTTATATCGATTATTCAGTAACTGGTTCACTCCCACCCGCTTCGTTCTCACTATAACTTACGGGTCATTCTAGTATTACGTAAGCACATCTTTAGTAATTTTAGAAGACTCCCCCTTGTAAGCAAAAATAAGCAGATACCTCCCCTTGTAATTACGTAAAACATGTCAAATTTCTTATCGCTATTTTGTAGTCCATAAACCACACAAAAATGGTTTTTAACCGTTGCTCTGATCCCCTTTATCAGATAAAATAAACACAGCTTGAACCTTTCCCCCTTGAATGCTTACGTAATACTTGAACAAGTCCTCACACAGAATGAGTACTACAGAGATATGCACTAAAATAACAAAATAATCTATGGCGGGTATTTGTAATAAACTGCACAAAATGACTGGAAATTCTCCCTTCCCTTAGATTAACTAGCAAGATGTTTCACAGACGGGTAATACACGAGCTTCATTAGCCATTACTTGTTTTCTAAATTTGAATTACATTAATGACCTTTAGGCATCTAAGGCTCAGGCCGGGATAGGGGAGGGAAAAGGATTCGGCCAGGGCCTATGTTGAAGGTGTCATCCCGGCATTGACCTGGTGTGACTAAAGGAAAATCCCTGGAAAAACCTCAGTCAGGATGGTCGGCCACTGGGATCGAAGCCACAACCTCCCGAACGCTCTACCACTGGGCGACGGCGGCTCGGTCCAATGACTTGCATCTTGACGTACCCATCCAAATCAAACAGTCAACATTTCATCACACAAATGTGTTGAACTGAAAGTAACTGTTTAATAAAGGACGTTTTGGACTTATTTCGAAGCACCGCCATGACAGGGCCATGTTCACGTTTGTCACTAGCAATGAGCTGGAATCCACTGTCAACTGCAACAGGGGACAAAAACACCCTTCACCTTCAGGTCTGGTCACTTTGCTAACGCTGTCAACTGCACTACATCCTCGCAAGAATCATAATGAAAATACTGGTGGAAGCAATTCTCGATCGAGGGTTCAACAAAATAAAGGTTTCTTCGTCTATGAAAGGGGTAGACAACTCCTTAAATTTTCTATTCGCCCAACCCTACGGCTACAGACTTTCATCATTTATACATTCTCCGTTTTCTTTCCATACTTTTTGAAATTATCTGCACAACACAATGAAAAAAACTGAATTTAAGACCTCTCCCCCTTTCTCCATCTTCCCCCAACTCTTCTAAACGAATGGTATAGCAGCTGATGAATAAGCCGCTGTGGTAATGTTGCGGACTTTCAACCGAACGGCCGTAGCTGAAGTAATAAGAGCGTTGGATTCGCCTCCAGGACGTCCTGGGTTCGATCCCAGCGGCCGACCATCCTAAGGGGGTTTCCCTTCAGTTACAGCAAGCAAATGCTGGGATGATACCTTCAACTTGGGCTCCGGCCGACTCCTTCCCACGTCCTTTCCCCATACCCTGAGCCACTGATGCCATAAAGCAATTGAAATTAAAATATTGGCGGATATCGGATCAGCCCGGGGAAGCACACGGATTCGACCTTGACTGGCGGCTATCCTGGATAAGATGATCCAGAGAATCCCTCAGTTCCACCATATAAATACCGGAATGGTACCTGAAGAAAGGTCCTGGCCGCTACCTTCCCCCCCAATGATCGTCGAGATATGACAGGTTTAGGCCATAAAAGCGTGTTGAGCGCATAAATGTCAGATACATAAAGGAATTCAGCAGTATCTTTCACATATAACAGCAGAATTTTTTTTTCTACTAAAAATTACCTCATTTTTCTAGCACCAAGAAAAATATAAAAGCTATTTGCGAAAAATCTTCACTATGAAACATGGCCATTCTTCTACTCGCTATTCAGAGATTTACACATTCACTTTTATTTCTTTCTGCTGGTCTATTTTATTTTAAAAATACAATACAATATAATCTATTATCAGTATCTAATATGGACCAGCCACATGACTAGCATTAATTATCTATTGCATCTATGACAGAGATATTAAAAAAAAAAAAAAAACCTACCAGGATTCAAATTGACTTATGTACAGACTTGTTACTTGGTGGAGAAAGCTAACCGATTTTTTTTTAAACTTTCGTATCACAATCGACTGCAGGTAACTTATTCAATGAGCAATTTACATTAATGTAATAATAATACTAATTTACTATTCTGTAAATGCTAATTGTAGGACTCACCATCTGAAAGTAACGATCCACAGAACCATTCCGTTCTAAACTCAGGTTCTATTATTTTCATGCTAATCTTTCAAAATGCTTAGCGTCCATTTTCTGACGCCATTTTCTCCTTGGTTTCAAAAACATTTACCAACACACCAAGCATTCATCTTCTCGAAATGAACTTACGAAACGAAATGAATAGATTAAAACTAGCATGAAATTCCATTTGGTAACCAGAATTTCACAGAACTGAAATGGACTCCTAGTAAAAAGACTCCCAATACATGTATTTTGGTTTATTATTACCACGTTTAATAATATATCTTTGCAAAAGCGATTTATAGAATATTTTTTTAAAATGTTTTCGTTTGCAATTACAAAATAGTATGATTACTACTACAATCTACTGACATTTAATTAATTTTTTGGAGTTCAATTTTTTTTTAAAAGTTATTTCCTATTAGCAACTGTCACAAAACATGACACTGGCATGGCAGAAGAATTCAATTAATTACAGTCGGTCAAACGATAATTAAATGCTCAAAAGTTTTCTATATATATACACACACAATGACAAGTTTCTTTTTTCCTTTCATCTTAGGCTATGACTAGAACACTTACTACAATTTACAAGGACTTCATTACTTTAAGTTTAATTCAGAGCAGAATGAAAGAAATTTAAATCTCCTAGCAAAAGCCATCCTCTAAGATTCTATTGAAAGCAAAACCAAGTGCAGGAGAAGGGATTCTGGGATATATTAAAAATCTCAATTAACTACAGCAAGATTTATTAATTAGCTCGCTGGAAAAGCTGTTTACACATCCCGACAAAAGGCTACGATGGTCATTAGGCAAGCGTTTCGGCATGGTACGAGTAATTGACTTTACAACTACATATAATACACTTATGGTCATCCACTGTTCGCATCTATCACGCTGCTGGTAAGTCTGCTAGTGCCACTGGTGGGTTCTGAACCACCAGATTTGATTTGTCACATCATTGTATTAACACTATGGAGCCGAAAAGTAACATTATCCAATGATTTCAACAATGGGTTTTACATTAGCCCCAATAAAACATGAGGGGAGTGACGCGAACCTTACTATCTTCCCAGTACTATGTTTAAATGATTTACGGGGTTAAAGAAAGGAGGGGGGACTTAACTACACTTACAAAGAGTGGGAGAACCTCCACGGCACTATCTAATGATTCGTTTCCCAGGTGTAAAAACAAGCCTGCACGCGTCAGGTAAATCTTAATTCTTTTGCGTTGAACAGTCTTCCGGCTGCTAGTAAACGCTGCACGGATTACATCAAGGTGACTACTCCCTCCCCAATCTCCCAATTTTGTAACAGAAACAAAACTCCCATCAACTGCCTCGGTTTCCCTGATAGGTCACAGCTAATGAAGAGGAACTTAAAACAGTTAGTGTGTCTAAAAGTATTGTGCAAGGATCGAACTTTGTACATAGATTACTGAAGATTCCTTTGAAAATAAAGCTCTGATTATGAGGTCTCAGAAACTTTCCTAGTGACCCTTCTATGACAAACATAAGCAAAGAAGGTTAACAGATAGAAATTACTAACCCACAACGTAAATTATTTCTGTTCCGATGTAGATAATACACAGCTGTTTCACGACAAGGCCTTTTTACTTTGTCCTCAATGTCCGTGTTTCTATTAATTAAAATCCATCGACAGGAATTTTCTTAATTATTCAACAAATTGTAACTTGAAGATAAGAGACGATTATTTCGAAATGTTGTTTAACAGTCACCTAAATTAAGGTCCGGGGAAAACTGTCCATTACAATACGAAAGAATGATCGAATAAATACACCGCGAACCTTCCATTTGTTTACACCACCACCATGGCACGGCCAGTTCTCTGTGTAGAAATATAATGTTCCTCTCACCTCGACACTCTCCCAGCTACTCATTACTGGTAGCGAGGCCCACGCACTCAGCTACAGGTGGAGAGTTTAGTTGAGGAATCTTGTGCAATCGTGCAGAGCCACAGAATAGAGAATCGCGCTCAAAGAAAATCGACTCTAGCACTACGGCGTCAGAGACCCGGACAATTTTTGACCATATAGTATGTTGTTCTTCACATTTCCTTTGAATACAATGTACAGAAACGTCCTCTGTAATCACACCTACCAGTATATACCATATCCATCTGAGCTAAGACTGTGCAAATATTTCCAAGTGTTTTTTTTTTTTTAATTCGAAGAATGAATAAATAAAAATTATCCCTCTTCCTGCACTGGGGCGGGGGGAATTGATCATTTACATAAATTTTGACAAGATTATCATCAAGAAGTATCTGCATACTGCGCAATGTTTTAACCAACAATAGTACAGTTTTATAAGTATCATAATCCAACCTTTTTTTTTTAAAATACACACTACTAGCATTTTTACATCTATTTGTATCGCTTTTCTAAAAATTAGTAATTCGTTTATAATAGCACCGTTGATTTTTTTTTTACACAATTTCCAACAGAAGTACATGTACCTAACTTAACACTACTACCTATTACGTACCTGCCGTATAAAACAACACTGTTAAATCACAGATGTTTATTGCGTTTGTGTTTCACAACAATATAAAAAGCCCACAAACTATTTTCTTTTCTTCATTAATCTTCACAATAATGTAACATTGTTATCTTTGCTGTTCAATTCCCAGAATGTTAATATATATATATATCTTAACATCACCGGACTCTTTCGTTTATATACATATACTACTTAGCCAGTGCTTTTAACGTCTAGTCAAATGTGTTACTTTGGCACATATGACAAAAGCACATCACACTTGAAGCTCTTTCACATATTCAATTTATGAGGCATACATGAAAATTATGAACATATTAGACAAGACCAGTATATGTACAGAATAACTCTCCATGTAAGGAGTCACACATTGTCCCAGAAACTTTCTATACGTAAATAATCGACGCCGAAGCTACATATTCTAGCAACCGAGCTTAAAGTCATTAGAAACTACAAATTCAATCAGTATTGTAGTTTCTTCAAGAAGAAGATAATAATTAATCAGAAAATTGTAGCGAATGTTTGCTATCACAATATCATACATTGATATATAAAAGAATGATACAGCACAATAGTAGAGTGCTCGCTTTGAAATCTGGAGGGGTCCGGGTTTGGTTCCTGACTGAGATGTTTCCCTCAGTCACACCAGGCAAATACTGGGATTATACCTTGAAAGAAACCAGGGCTGAATCCTTCCAAAAAAACATCTCCTTGTTGTTAAATATACCAGTGTAAAATAGCTGGATTTGGGCCACATTTAAAAAACTATTAAATCATACATTGTTAACCTAATGATAATCAAACATCGATTTCTCGAAAAACGTCGCTTCGGAGTCGATTTTTCATTCTAACTTTTTCTTTTACACTCCATGAACAATGTTTGAAGGAACTTTTGTCCAATAAAATGTTGTATTATTCCTTGTAAACATCTCTTTTCTTGACACTAACATTTCAACAGAGAAAGCCGTAAAATGGAATCTACAAAGCGTAAGTAGCGAAAACAATGTTGTTGATTCAAGTTTCATTAGAAGATAATTTGTATCTTGAACATTTTCAATCTTCACAATTATACAAAATATCCTTCCTTTCAAACGATGAAAACATTCATATCGTTTAGTGCATTCACTACGGTCTATCTAACTTTCGGCTTTTTTTACTTTCTCTAAAACTATTCGGAATTTTTTTAGAACTATAGTTAACTAGTCCCATGTAATAGCTCTGTAAAAAATCATCTTGAAGATTGAAAAAAAAAATAAAGCAAACTAAATTGACAATTCATACAGTATTAGAAGACTAATTTATAATTAATTGTTTCATTATCCGTTTGACACTCGCAAACATACCTACATACATCACATATTTCGCACCATACAATTATATTATCCTTCGTTTGGGCCAACACTTTTTCTTTTTTTCTCTTAATTGGAAATACACAAAACACATTTAAGCTTCGAATGACTTGCAATTTGACAGCATCTAAATATCTAACTATTAATTTGCACTTTCACACACCTCAGCAACATTCTTAGGTATTATATGCTTGAACAACATTGAAAGAATACATTCACTGAAATAACGAATTCCACTGACCCAGCCCCCGTGATGTAATGGTTACAGTTACAGAGTTTCCGAACGGTACGGAGTTTCGCTCCTGGCTAAATTTTCCACGGTTATCATCCCTCCGACATGTAACGGGCTTAGGTCATACCTGTCTATCCCTTAGAAGATAAATAATAAAAAAAAAATACTCGGTGGGATAATTCGAAACAAACCTCAAAGTATATTTATTTAAGGGTGTTTCATAGCCTATTTTTCCGCACGAAGAACTGATTCCTCCTAAGTCTATCCACTGTTTGGCATGTCAACAGTAAGTACATTGTTGATAAGTAACAATAAATTTATCATTGTTATCAAATCCTCTTTTGTGATTGAATGTTCTTCACAAGGCTCTCCTCTCAATTGACTCGTCATAAAATATATTAATTGCTCAAAGTGATAAACACGGTATGTGCTGTGAGATTTACTTCTTATATATATGCTTGAAAAGCTGACTTCAAACCACACTGGGCTAGGAAACTCGGTTTAAAAACACTCCTAACAGGTTTGCAAACAGAGGTAAACGTCAGAATCCGAGTCTCAGTCATATCTCGACCTAGACAAATTATGTGTAAATAATACAGCTGGGTATTGCTTCCTTATACCGAGCGGAATGGTTCCTACAGTAGAAGCTATGGAAATTTTATGGAGACAAGAGCTCAGAGGAAACAAACACTTACATTACTGTTTCAAACATCACAATACCAAACCATATACAAAATCAGAATGTAGTATTCTAAACGGGACACAAATATACGAAATGAACATAAACCTACGGGCGTGGTCCCGACCTTATTAATTCTTTCAGATCTTTTAAATCAAAATTAAGGAGTAATGTTTGCTTTGGGTTGATCCTACGTGACGAGAGGTGATCCCACCCCCAACTATGACAAACGACTAGTGATGTTAGATTGTTTCTAAAGCAATGCAAGTCCTATAGGGGGCACTTGTTCTTTCACCTTAAATAGAACTGTAGGCGATCAGGACTTCTTAATTTTTTTTGGGAGGGGGGGGGGAGGAGTGGTAACTGATCACAATTGTGGTGAAAATTTCAGTGTTAGGTTTTTGCTTAGAAAAAAAAAATATGGGGAGGCAAGAAGTATATTTGTTACTGTTGACGTCAAACTTGTAAGACATAACGTCTACCTATCTTACTTTCGGTATTAAAGAATTCAGTTTCCTCATCAACAATTTGAAAACAAACCTTCCAACAAATGTGTTGGTGCCATTTTGTAAAACTGAAAAAGAAAAAAATCGAGTCAGAAAGCTAGATGAGAGGAGGAACTAAGGAAACAAAAATTTCTCACACATTTTGTTTCGGGTCTGAAAGAGAGAAACGGAGAGGAATGCTTTAACAACAACTCTAGGTCCCGTACTTATAAGCTCGTTAAGGACATAAATAATAATAATAATAATTTACCTAGACGAACATTACGATAATGCGCGGGAATTTAGAAGAACCTGTTAGAAAATACAGTACTCAGAAACTGTTCTATCTACGGTGAATGTTTGAAAAGGGAATGCAACTTACACAAAGTGTACATGAAAACTACCAATAATTACTGCAAACCATATAAATACACACATGTACACAACTTATTCCCCCCAAGAAAAAGCACACACAAATTTTAACAATAGGTATAAAACAAACGTAAAAATTTACTGCACTAAATAAATATAAGATTCTGATCTGTCCATGGACGAGTTAGTGGTACAGGAGTAAATTCAAATAGACCTCGCAATTTTCTTTTCTTAATTGTACTGAACTGGTAGTGTGTACATTAATACACACACACACAGAAAGAAAAGGACACTGCTTATGACTTTAAAACCTAAATCTTTGAAGGACAGTACCGTACATGGAAGAATTTTACAAAATAAATATTTCAAGGGGACAGGAAAAGGTGGATTGCATTTACACACACACTCTTTTTAACTTCGGCAGATAAATCACGTGATTTCGAAAGAAATTGACAAGTGGAAATGCCAAACGTTCTAAGTGCCATTTTTGTTTTGAAAAAAGCACGTTTGTCTACAAGCATATGTCCCCATCCTTGTTAAAAGTGGCAAATCAATTAAAAAGAGGTGCAAACAACCACATTATGTTGGAATATTCAATCTATTCAGTTTTCCGCTTCTCCTGTAAAATTTTAAATGTGGCACTTAGAACGTTTGGCATTTCCACCCTTCAATTTTCAGATCCCAGCTCTTCGTGCTGTACACTCATAGGTACAACACAATACAATCCAGCTATAAAAATTTACATAATTTTCTCTGTTTTTTATTAATTCCTATGACTATTATCTAAGTAAGCACTACCTTCGGTGGTATGAACAATACAATTAATATGATATAGAAATAAAAGAGTTCCACAGTACAGACACAATAATTTAACTGATCTGTTGCGTGTACAATCCAAAGTATGCATCACACACACACACACACACACACACACCAACATTCTCAACACTTAATTTTAACTAGGTATTTCATTTTTACATATTTATAAAAACACTAATAAAATATTTTCCATTTAAATAAGAAGACGGGGGGAAAAAAGTTAAAAAAAAAAAAAAACGGTTAAAAGCAAAAAACAAAACAAAGAGTACTTCGCAATACATTTCACACAACAAATAAGACATAACATTAACTCACAATAAACTCTGAATAAAATCTTGTGAAAACTGGGAAAGGAATGTGAAGATGTGTTTTTTTTTTCTTTTCGAAGAATTTTTCTTTTTTTATCTATGCGACAAAGTAACAGCCGTAACAGTAATCTCCATTACTATAATTTCCCCACAGTAATTATTACCTGGCCCCTATATTCACTTTCAACCAGGTAGGTAATTACTCCTCACACTTTGCTTTTGGTATAAGCTTCATACGCCGCTAATTCCTTCTTCTCCTTCATCATGTTTCGCGTTTCAAACTCCAACCTGAAAAGGATTACCACAATATAATAACAATACTATACTGATTTTTGCTAAGAACGTGTTCTATAATGCAATAAGATAGGGTAACTATCCCAGTAGTCGTCCCCTGAATTAATCTATTGACTAACTTGATAATGCACCGTACAACTTTTAAGGATAATGTAAAGCAACGATCTCCAACAAAAGATGGCAGCACTAGCTCCGTGTACGTCTATGTATTTTTATCGTTGCAAGAAAGTTCAATGCTGCTCCTACAAATTCAAGCCTAGAGGGTTCTAACTTTCGAGGAAGAAAGTTCATAACCAATTCCAGAGTTCCATTAATGCCGATTTTTAATTTTAATTTTTCTTCATTGTTGAAATCGCTTGATTGTTGTTGTGAATATCAAAAACCTATAACAATGAAGCTCTTTCAACAATAAATAAGAAAGAAAATAAACGGAACGGACAGAACTCTTGAATTGGTTATGAACTTTCTTCCCTGAAAGTTTGAACTCTCTCGGCTTGAATTTGTAGGAGCAGCAAGGAAATTTCGTGCAACGATGAAAATACATTAGACATACATGGAGACAGTGTTGCCATCTTTTGCTGGAAATGGTTGCTTTACATTAACCTTAACATGCATATAAAATACATTTTTTTTCCTTATTCAGGAAAAGTAACTGCTCCATTAGTTGTTCATTCTTAGAACTCAATACATGAAAAGATTAAAACATTGCGGATATGGCCAGTAGTCGACAACCATCACTCTAGTAGACGTCCAGTTTCTTTTTCTTTTCTAGTTTGCTTTATCTTCCTATTCTTTTATTCAATCTGTTTTCTCTTTTACTACTGAAACCAAAGTATCTCATATCGAAGGTTAATCAATGATACCTCGCATCTACAATGTTTGTCACCTAAAGCTGTTGTTGTCTTATTATTGAAAGGATAAAAAAAATGGCCGACTTTCCAGTTGAAATTTTGTAACTAATAAACCAAGAGGTATAATATTGACCTTTACTTGGTAAGAAGATTCAACTGAAAAGTCAGCCATTTTTTCACCCTTTCAATAATTAGACAACAACTTTAGGTGACAAAAATTGTAGATACGAGGTACAATGTCCCCCCTTCCCTCGATATGCGAGTCTTAAAAAGTTTACAGCTAATATAACCTCGACATATGTTCATTTACTTATGAAATAATAAATTGTAATAGTAAACACGTTATCTTATGTAGGAATTCAGTTTCTACTTTCCAAAAATTATCTAGAACATTGATTTTTTTTCATGGTACAGGCTCCTTAATGAATATCTGATTGTTTGAATTTGAATGCTATTTACGGCCTATAGGCATCTAAGGCTCAGGCCGGGATAGGGGAGGGGAAAGGATTCGGGAAGGTGTCGGCCAGGGTGTATGTTGAAGGCGTTTGCTTGGTGTGACTGAGAAAAACATTGGAAAAACCTCAGTCTGGATGGTCTCAGCCACTGGGATCGAACCCACGACCTCCCGAATGCTACGCCAACGCTCTAGCACTGAGATACGGCGGCTCGGTACATCAATATTGTATAAGATGATTTTCTCATATTAAAGGCATTTGACCATCTACTAAATAAAAAGGGTTGCGTTTGAAGTTAGTTTTTGTCCGGTTGGCTTTTTTTTTTTCATTTTATTAATTAAACAAGGGATTCAAAAGAAATCCATGCGCGCGCGCACACAATATATATATATATCAAATTTTGACATAAGCACTACTTACATCAATTACTGGAAAATACGACAAAATAGTAATAAAAAAAATTGATGACATTATTTATACTGCCATTTACACTGGAGGAAATGACATTACAAAAAGTTCCTACTTGAAACGTGGAATTTGACTGGCTTTCGCTGGGAGGAAGGGGGGGGTTGCTGACTTTTGCTGCGACGCTACATTATTCAAGAGATACAACATTATTACTTGTAATTGTAATGTAGGCTACTTTTTTTTAACATTTAGAACACAATTCAACCCTTATAGGTATAAACATCTTGGAAAATGGCCGACTACTAGATGTAGGTCAACTACTGGCACAGTTACCCTATTGAAAATCCCAGATGAGGCGCGTGTCTAATTACTTAACCTCTAAACTGCCATTGGCTATCGCCATATCGTACAGAACATGACAAATTATGTTAGAAGATAGGCATATACCGGTAGTCACGGCATACTATTAACAGGAATCTGAATTTAAATTTCAAGTCCTTTAGTCACCTTTGGCTCAGGCCGGATGGATGATGATGGGAGAATTGGTGGAATGAAGAAAACCCAAGCATACTATGTTTGTCCAAATGGTCTCTACCACAGAGCCATCGCAGACCGAACTAGTAACGTGAGTTAATGATTTAATTTGCAGTAGAGGGCACTACACGTTGACCGCTTAGGGACTGCGTAATTACCAAATTAATTTGGTTAAAGTTGCATCAACGCCGTGTCAGAGTTAATTACTGGTCTACTGCTTGGTCAAAACTAACTACCCCATGACCTTGACTTAAATAAGTAGTTGTAAATGAGGGAAATTTGTTTACTATAAATATGAATACTAGAAGTTTCTATTCAGTCCAGAAGCTAACATCGCGATTAATATATATATATATATATAAGATGGTAAACAAGGTAGAAAAAAAGTATACTTCCATAGTGAAATCTTGAGATAGGAGCACACGAACTTCACAAACACTATAGAAAATTAGGACGTTTCGCAACTGCGTTTTCAACTGGGAGGAAGGAAAATGGACAGGTGCGGGAGTGGTGTTAAGGAAACGCCATATTGCCAATGATGCTGGGTGACAGTGTGGCCAGGTTGTGGAGGCGGGAAAATAACTATGTGGGTAGGAGAAAACACCAAGTGGAGAAGAAAGTGCAAAGGTTACTAGGAGCAGGTAAGGGGATTCCTGAACAAATAAGAGGGTAAAGAACCGGAGGGGAGGGGGTATAATAATAATAATGATGAAGGGGAGAACGAAGAAACAATATGGAAATATAGAATAAAATAGAAGTGCAACTAGAGACGGAACAAGGAAGAGAACGGACGAAGAAGACAGCACAGGCAGTTGAGGCCGGGTTCATGGTTGGCGGAAAGGATGAAGATGCACGTCTGCTCCCATCTCTTTCTTACTGTGGCAGGTGAGTCAGGGTTCAGGACTTTCAGGATTCTGACTCGAAAGGTTTCGTCAAAGGTGCAGCCGTGATAAGAAGTGTGTTCGGGTATGGGGAGGTGCGGAAGTTGAGATTTGGAGGAGTGGCAATGGCTGTTGATGCTGAATGTTAGAGGGGTTTGAGTTTCGACAACGTAGAAGGCGGAGCATAGGTTACAGAGTAGGAGATAAACGAGGTTGGAAGATATGCAACTACCGGAGTATCTGAAAGAGTACGTCTTGTGAGTGACAGGATGTACGAAGGAAAGACTGAGATCAAAAACAGGACAGGTTTTGTAGCGGGGTCTATGGCACTTGCTAGGTTTGGGGGGAGGGGGCGGGATTGGTCCAGTTCCGGTGAGAATCGTGTTGAGATTCGGAGGTCTGCGGTAGACCATTTTGGGACACGACGGGAAAAAACTTTGTTTCAGGTGACGCAGTGAGTATGGGGTGTGACAGTTTGAGTAGATTTTGGAGGGCCTGAAGACCGGGGTGGTACTGGGTGAGAAGATTGAGAGGGGAGGGAGCTTTGCGGGAAGGTCGGTTGGAGTTGGGGTGATTACGGGCACGGCCCAGTTGTTTACGGATGATGTATTTGGGATATCCACGGTTAGTGAGAGCTGAGGTGAGGGTACTGAAATAGTTACGGAGCAGGTCATCAGAGGAACAGATGCGGGAGCCGCGGACAGCAAGATTGTATGGAAGAGAGCGTTTGGTATGGTATGGATGGGAACTGTTAAAATGGAGATACTGCATACTGTTGGTAGGTTTGATGTAAACGCCTGTCTCAAGTCGATTGTTCCTGAGCCAGACATTCACATCAAGGAAAGTTACGTGTTCCCTCGAGAAGGACCAGGTGAATAGACGGGGAAGGTGCAGTTGAGGTTTTGCAGAAATGTTTCCAGAGACTTTTGTCTATGGGTCCAGATCAAGAAAATATCGTCGATATAGGGAAGCCAGGTGAAAGGTTTGAGAGGTGTGGAGTTGAAGTATTGGGTCTCCAGGCGTCCCATGAAAAGGCTAGCGTAGGGAGGGGCCATGCGAGTGCCCATGGCTGTGCCTTTGATTTCCAGGAAATTGTGGTTCTCAAAGGTGAAGTTGTTCATGGTGAGGACAAACTAGGCTAACTGAAAGCACAAATGGCGTACTGGATTTACGAGGACTGGGGCGTGTGTCGAGAAAGTGTTCGCGGGCAGCGAGGCCATGGGGGTGGGGAATGTTGGTATACAGTGATGTCACGTCGATTGTAACTAAGATGGTGTCATCAGGTGGGAGAGGATCAGAGATAGAATGGATTGTGGAGAGGAAGTGGTTGGTATCTCTGATGTAGGAAGGGAGAGCCTGGACAAACGGTTGGAGATGGTGGTCAAGGAAGGCGGAGATTCTTTCAGTGGGATAGCCAATATTGGAAACTATGGGTCTGCCTGGATTACCAGGTTTATGGATTTTGGGAAATAGGTAAAATTTAGAAAAATTTAGGAGTTCTGGTATTGTCAGGACAGAGTGTAGAGACAGTGCAACGCGACAGCCCCTCATGGGGGTCCATGCGTTTGAAGGTAGGTGCTGATCCTTCCTCGAGAGGACGGTAAAAGGTAGGATCGGAAAATTGTTTGAGGGCTTCGGATTGGTAGTCTGAGTAGTTCATGACTACCGCGATGGATCCCTTGTCAGCCGGGGGCATAATGATGGTTGGATCAGAACGAAGACTGGAGATAGCTCTTCGTTCTGCAGTTGTGAGGTGATAGGAACGTGTCAGTGAAGCCACCAGAGTGAGCAATTTGTTTCGAGAGGAAGGAAATGTACAGTTCAACAGGGTGGTTAGGAGGGAGAGGGGAAGGATTCTTACAGGAGGGAGGAAGGAGTTTGTGGAGGCTGGGATGAGTTTCGGTATCAGAGGTTCTGGTCTGAGTGGACCACAGGTAGTGCCACCTGAGGTTCCGGGCAAAGGTGAGGAAATCATTAAGTAGGTTGGCTTGTTCAATATGGCGGGAAGGAGAGAAGAAAAGGCCGTACGAAAGGACTTTGTGTTCGGTATCTGAAAGTGTGCGGGACGTAAGGTTGAGAACTGGCTGCGGGCGTTTAGGACTTTTTGGTTGGCTTAAGGTGGCGGGGTCACTTACGTGGTTACTTTAGAGTCTCTGTGGGGCAGAGGTTAGGTTGCTCCGGCAATTGCTAAGAGAGGTCGGATCAGGACCACTAGTTAAAGGGGAGGGGGGAGTGGACAATGAAGGGAGAGGCAAAGGAAGAGAGGAGCCTTGAGAGATGGCAGGAAGACAAAGTCGAGAAAGTTTAGATCTCAAGTTAAGCAAGAGACGGGAAGCATCAGGACTTTATATATATA
>JAGDQP010006954.1:53015-69663 GCA_022664845.1 Lepisma saccharinum | reverse complement strand
TACAAATAAAAGTATGAATCTTTGAGCATCATATGGAGAATATCTGAAATATATTAAGATCTTTCTCTTTCCAGACAAATATTTGTGTGTGTGTGTGCGTGTGATAATCGTAGATATGAGTATGTTTTGTTCCAAGCGGCCATCATACCTAACTTTTGGAGAGTGTTGGTTTCGTTTTCGGGAGGTCTTCGGTTCCGTACCAGCGGCTGACTGTCCTAACGTAGGGTTTCCCAGTGTTTCCCTCAGCCACACCAGACATATACCGGGATGGTACATTCAATTTAGAATCTGACCGACTCCCTACCGCATTTTACAAAACCTTATCTCGTAGTGATCCATAGATGCCTAAAATCTATAAATAAGATTCAAACCCAACGAGTATAATATATAAACTGTCGCTCTGTTAATCGGCACATTGCTTCTTAATGCCGTGTGGATGGATCGACATGGAGACCGATATAGATCGAGTGGCCGTAGCTCAGTTGCTATAGCGTTGGCTTAGTAATCGAAAGGTTCTAGTACGGCCATCTATCCTGACTGAGGTAGTACCGGGGCATTTTCCTCAAGACATGAATAAACTAATATTTATAATAATCAGCAGAGATAGAATAAACACACTCACATAATGACAGAGAGTGTGTGTAGGAGAAGGAATGAGAAAGAAAGAAGAAAAGGAATTGACGAAGTCATGAGTAAGAAAGAAAGATAAGGATAGAGAAGGATCAATGAAAGCATTGAATCTAGATTGATTTATTATTATCCTAAAGAACAAACGGAAACATACGGTTTACTTTGTGATTCTAGCTAGTGATGTTTGTTCTCTCTGCAGCCCAAGAAGAATCTCTGATTGAGTTCTGCAAATAGTTGAAGCTATCATTTTAGTCGAAAAATCACGGCACTGACTGGGAATCGAACCCGGGCCGTACGATTGAAAGGTCAAGACGGATCCACTGCATCACACATTTCACTTCCAAAAATCTACGTAACACATGTTACAGTTTTTCTGTGTTAAGAAAGTACAAGAAGTTTCAGTTCAATGACTTCTTCGTATTTACACTGTTAACACACACGTTGCATCTTCCAACCAATATTCGTTAATCGTAGTATTCTTTTTCTACAAGGACGTTCCTTCCAAAGGAATTCGGCTCGCTGTTTCCACATTCATTAGTATTCGACGTTTACGAACAGAAGTGTCTATTTGATTGTTCAATTTTGCCTTGTAAATAGATCAACGGTTAGAACGGGGTTCGAACCTCTGTTACCCACTTTCATCGTTCCACTGGACTAGCCTCTTTAGCTGAAGTTAAACCTCCAAAAATACCACTGCTATTTTCAGTGCCTGTTTCTCAAAACTTTTGGACTAATATTACTAGTATCTACACTATTAATATCAATTCGCTTCACAAGTTACTGTTTCTCAAACTTAGGGTCTGTTTCTCCAACGTCGATTAAATATACCTTAACCATCTGATAACTAACAGTGCGTTAAGTTTTAATCCGTCGATAATTTTTTTTCCATTTCACCAACGCTAACGTGACGAATTTAACTAACCGTGTACAAACGGATGGTTAAGAAACAACTTGATTTCTAAATTTCTCATAGGCTAAACGAATTTTGATTGGCAGGATGAAAAAGAGGATTGGCAACAAATGAATTGTGCTGTCCGCAATCAAGTAACAAATCGCTGGCGTTTATGTTTGCGTGTGTAAATTAATTTGATGCATTCAAATGACCTCCAATAGGATGCTAATAAAATATTATTTTAATAAATTATAGTAAAGCAGAGATGAATCTTTTATCCATCTCCTGAGTGCGGAAAACAAATTTTATGCTCTTTTTACTATGATACATTAAAACTCGATTCACAATACTTTTGTAATACATGAAATGTAAATATTGAAACAGAGTAGTAGACATACATGCAACGAGATACCGTGGGAACATCGACATAAACACGTAACAATGTGCTTTCAATCAGTATTTCCATTTTGCAAGCTTCATACGAAATGCAGGCGGATCACAAGCTACAAAATGCAGGTTGAAGTAAACATTTGGGGGTCTCCAGATATTTTACTTCCTACTATACACAGTTCCTGTGAGTGAGTGGTTGGTAAAGATCACTGCTTTATAATTAAGGGATCCTGGGCAGGAGTTTGCTTCAAATAATTTTACAAAGGGCTCGGAACAGAAGAGTTATAACTATTGAACAAAAGTTTCAGAGTAAATATAACTATTTAATAAAGGGGTCACGGCGAGCCCCTCCAGCACACCCCTGATCACGGGTTCAATTCTTACTGGCGATACAAGTGGTTCGTAGTTCACATTAAATAGGACGTTTTCTGCATCCAGTGGAAGGCAATTGCAAACAACCTTCGCGTCAGGACCTGCTTTTGGGCAGAGCACCGATCATAATGAGGTTAAACACACACAAATGATTTTCATGAGGCGAAGAGAATTTTACGGGGGGCAGATCCCATAGCGTCTCCCTGACTTCTTCATATATGAAAACGTTGTTCGTAGTTTCGCTTTCAACAACTTCTTAAATATTTCAGCAGAATTTCGTTTTCAAGATAAGGAAATTTTGCTTTCGCTCCATACTAAAATTTCACACATGAAAACATCCATCAGCTTCGAAAGCAAAAGAAATGTCACATGCTTGTTCCAGCCAATGGGCTACAGTATATTATACATTTCAATGCATTGTTTAAAGAAGAAGCGTTTCGAATTTCAAACATAAAATCGAATGTTGCCCTTTTGGTTAGCTATTTTGACTTCACAAAATTCCGCTTAAAGGATACTGTGTTACTGTCTAAAGATAAATCCTAAAATATAATTATTAGACCCTATCATTATTGCCCATAAAACTGTCTGAAAACCTAATGATCCAATAAAAATTACTGTCCCGACACGAAACCCGGTGCAAATATGAGCGGGTGAACAAAAATTCTCAGTATGCGCCCTGAGCAGTGATTCCGCCAGACCCTCTTCCTGTGAGAGTGTCACCCTCCAATCCTCGAGAACGCCCACAAACTTTAAAAAAATTCTGTCAAAAATCGATAGAAACCATACAAAATTTCATTTACACCCTCCCAATTTTGACTTTAAACCCCCTCAAACTGAACATCCTGGCGGAATCCCCATCCCTGAGAAGGAAACCTAAAACCAGACTATGGGCCTGAGTCACTGGACCACAGGAACACATTACCTGTGTGTTTATTTTTCTTTTCTGTATCTACATTTCACATCAGGTATTCAGATTTTCCGCACCCCAATCCGCGACATCGAATCGGAAAGTCATATTAGGCATCCTGAAACAAAGTACTTTCAGAAACCCGAATTTACTGAAACGATTAAGTAGGCCCTACCATCTTTGTGCTAGATAGAGTATAATTAACAGTGATTTTAGCACAAAACATTGTAATTTTAGTAAAATTATCCCTCCTTTCATTCATTTAAATTTGCTGGGAATATTTGGTGAAATCCGGGATAAATCAGAGTTCCGGCTGAACCCTAAAAAATCAAGACAAAGTCTTAAATTTCGTGACTGTTCCGGAAAATGTAGAACGCTTGGTCACATGAACTTCGCAAAATACGTAAATAGGTTCAATTCAACTTTAATGTATAAAAAGCATTTAAGAAGTAAAATATTATATAATAACTATCACATTCAAGTTCCTTTTACGTTTAGTGAAATTAAAAATTATCTGTCTCCTGGCCAGGGTTCGAACCACCGCAACTAAAGTATAAATTGCTTCAGAACAACACGACTTAATGAATTACGCCACGAAGCCAATAACGACTAGCGCCCACACCAAGTCCTGATATTAGCATTGCAAACTGCACCAAACCCTGACATTCATTTTAATAATTTATTTACTTAAAATACGGTTTTCGATGATAAATCTTATTGAACTGTAGTGTGCAAAAGTATATATTCATTCTTTATCACATAATTGTATGTTTTACTTTCTTTCCGTGTTTTATCTTTTCAAACTTCTGAGTAACAACATCATTATCGTACTGTTAAATAATTAATCACAGAAATTCGGGTGACTAAAGTTAACGGAAGCTTTAACAGACCGTTAGCGTTAATCGATGTTGGAGAAACAGTCATTTCTCTTAATCGTTAAATGCGCTTAACGGATTGTTAATTTTTTAACCAGCGTTGGTGAAACCGGCCGTTACAGTTGTAAAATACTAGCTACAAGTCCACGGACTAGTATCACAAGTGAATGTTACTAGTGATTGTTTCTCAAAATAACAGTGTAGTCGTCTACACTTGTAACCCACAAGTATCTGTAGACTTGTAGCGTATGAAGATGGATCGTTACAAGCCAAGATTTACTTTTTACAGGAAAAGTATAATTGATAAGAGAGTTTGGAAATGGAATTACGTGCATACATTTGTCAGATGCACTATTTTTTATTATTATTATTAATATGGGGTGTTTCAACATCACTGTAAAAATGCAATGTCTTTCCACCATAAATATTCATCCGATAACTGTGATTCTGTCGTCAGTCCAAAACGCGCTTATTTAAAATTTATTATTATAGTCTAAATAAAATTTATTAGTATTTTTTTCTGAGTTCAGTATTGTGTACCATCTTCAAGTAATTTTGATACTATAAAGTTTTTTGAGAGGTTGTCTTGAGGATCTAAAATCTGAAATCAAATCGTTAATAATTTCTATTACATGGCATTTCTGGAATAGAATAATTGTTTTCAGTCAACTTGAATCTGAAATTATTTGTAATCAGTTACTAACCCTTATATTTATAGTATGCGTCTGAAATATTTAACTGTAGCATGTCTTGATTAGCGTAAAAATGCACGTAGGTATTAATTAGTTTCAAAATATACAGTTCATTATCTTATTTCAAGTAAACTTGTACAAAAAGCAACTTTTCATTTAAATTCTTAACAATTCCAACTTTACTCAATTTTTCAACATAATAATGTCTTTCTTGTGTTGCCTCATTTTTAGTACAATACTCTTTTTCTTGTGTTGCTTCAAAACAGAATAAAGAGAAGACAACTGGGTTATATTTGTCTTTAGAAGTAGAGCAGAAAATTGCCTTTTTTGTTTTGTCTAACTTTGGTTGGCTTGCAATTTAGGTATATAATTCTTGATGACTAACCTAAGCTGGCTCATCTTTTCGTTTATCATCGTGCGAATACGATTTTACTTCACTATACTTTTTGAGTTGAAAAGCATTAATTATTTTGCGAAGATAAACATTTTGCACGAATTAGAGTCCTGCAAATCCAGTCCCGCACCAGTCCAGACCAGCCCGTCCGTCAGGCTCCTACCTCGTTACGCTCCGTTTGGCCTGCAGTCCACATGTAACTTCCAGCCCGCCCCGCTCCGTAGGCTCCTGCCAACCCCGACCCACAGCGATTACGTCAACTACGAATTTTATCTGCGTCTGTCTGTCTGTATGTTAGTAATCCAAATCACTAGCGTATTAGGGAAACCCGTTTTCAAAGCTTTGTACACTCTCGCGCCGGCGCAAAGCATTCACTCCACAACTCACTGTTTAGTCCGGTGGTCAACGTTTTGGGAAGCTGATCGAGACGTCCCGAGATCGAATCCGGGCGTCGCTACTTCTACATTTTTTTAAGAAAATTAACTTTTTCTTTTCTCTATGTATATACGCATTAGGAAATTTAATAAAAGTAGTGACCAAAGGCAGGTAAGTCAGGTTCGTTGTTTGTATTTATTTATTTATATATTTATTACGCACGCGACTTGTACACGCGCGCTCGCCCTAGATGCAAGTATCCAAATCTACATGCGTCCCTTGATTTCCACCAAATGTTGCGCACGTATTCCTTACATACTGAGCCAGGTTGTAGAAGTATTCCGGGTATGGTATTGTGTCTCAGTTGTCATTGTGGCAAATGTTAATTTTTTTTAAATTGCTTCAATTTAGGCGTATGAACACCAAGCTTGACACGCACATTATTCGACACAATACAAAAATTGTGTGAGAGTTTCCGTCCCCGAGTGTTAGTGTTGCCACCTATTTCATAAAATATTTGACTTATTTTATAAATTTATACAAATGTCTAAGTATAAATTGATACACGTACAACGATTGACGGTGTTACTTATAGTTTGAGTTCTGCACCTGCGCGAGACTGGGCTACGCCCTCTTTAGACGGGAGCCATGACAGTTAGCTCGTAAAAAATTGCAAAGTGGGCTCCGAATAACTGTGTTCAAAAAACCACACGAACTTGAACCTATAATTGGACTTTTCTTAACTGTCCAGTATTTGTTTATTAAAGTCATATATCTGTAGTATGGTGACCTAGTATATGTAGGTATAATCTAGGGTTGCCACCTGTCCCGTATAAAACGGGATGTCCGGTATTTTAGGTAAAACTTACGCGTCCCGTATAATGAGTGGTTGTCCTGTATTATGACTAATAAATTCACTTACATATTTTTACATATCCGTAATTTTAACAAATAAACCGTGGTGTACTCTTTACCAACTGTTTGCTATGCAGACTAGCGACGAGACTTTGTCCACATCTCAAGGCTAGGGTAACCATTCACCCGCGGTTTCCGGGACGTTTCTCCAGATAAAGGCATTTTTTATACCTGGCTATTTTCTTCCCGATTTGAGGAAAAATCATTCGAAAAAGTTTATTGCTTCATTTAGGAAGAAACATTCGAAAATGACTTCTGTCAAGGGCTTCCAGATGTACTCTTTTCAAGGGGGCTAATTTTGCATTCTCTACTTTTTTGCTAAACTCTTGATATTGTAGAAGCAGTTATCTTTTGATAAAAAACATTTATAAAAATGAAATATGCGTTATGTTTCCCTTGAATTAATTTATTGTACTGCAACAGCAGTACAAGTACATTTATATGAAAACAGATGCAAATAATGTTAGAAGATATTCCCGATTCTTCACGGAATCACTTAGAAAAAGGTAAACTGATGCAGATAATGTTAGAAAGTATTCCGATTCTCCCCAGAACCACTGAAACAAATAAAAGCTGATGCAAATACTCTTAGAATTTATCCCGATGCTCCCTGAATAAGTGGAAAAATTGAAAACTGATGAAAATAATGTTAAAAGTTATCCCAATTCTCCGCTGAATAACTGAAAAAAATATGGTCACCTTACTCCAGGTCCCAATATAGCAGCGCGCTCTATAATATCGTCCTTTCTGTTTGGTCTAAGTGATAACAGATACTTGTGCCAACTGTGGTTAGATGATTGAAATATTAATCCCCCCCCCCCCCCCAGTGGTTTTGGAGTTCGAGCAAGTTTTTAAATTGTGCGAGCAGTCCAGGGTCTAACTAGTCCTTTCATTTTAGGTTATTTCGTATATGTCCCGTGTTTTTTTGTATTATCCCGTATTTTTGCCGATTGTCTTGTAATTTATTCATCAAAAGGTGGCAACCCTAGTATAATCTCAAAAAACAAATAGTATTTTGGCATTATACAGAAAATTTAAAGTGCACGTCAATTGATGTTTTACTTTTTGACTTCCAGCAAAAGTTTCTACCTTCACAGCTAAGTTGTCACATCAACGAACAATAATTTCACTGTTTCTATACTTGTCACGCCACGCGCATATATTTTACCCAGCGCCAATTTCGGGAATCATTCTTTGGAGATAAAGCTCGTGTTCCATTTTCTTTTTCCCTTCCAGAATAAAGGACAGTGCGTGCATAAATAAAATTGAATTTAGTTTTAAGGCCGGATGCATGATGATGGGATTAATTGGTGAAATGAAGAAAGTGGGAGAAAACTGGAGAACCCCGAGAAAACGGACGCACAAGCATGAGCGGATTATGAAGGGCATTGCCCCTCAATCATTTCTGAGTGACTTTAAGTGTTTCATTCTAAACGATAGCTTTGCAATTTGTTATCCATAAAATAAATTGTATTGCCCCCCAGTGTATCTACTAAATCCGCCATGCGAACAAGGTGTTTGCCACCATAAAGCACACATGGCATGAGCAGGGAATGTTTTTCAATCTTTTTCATGCCGCGACCCTTTTGTATCCTTCTGCCCGGCGACCCCCAGAAGTAATTTTCTTGTTTGTAATAAGCGAATTTATTTAACGTTGTATTAAATAGCTTCCTGAAGGCTTCAACACACACATATATATATAATAAATCACAGCCATATTCAATCCACTAGTGGATGAGGCCTCTCCCTGAAGGGAGCAGTTGGTCCACTGCTCCCACGCTGACCAGATGTATATATCTGGTACTCAGTTTGATAGGAGGCTGAGTGCACCGCAGAGTGCCAGGCGTGGGAAGGATGGGTGCCTAACTTGTGACTGAAAATGTACCACAAAAATTTAGAATGATATTTTGAAACTGGTTAAATCAAAATAGGCTCAGATTGCGCGCTGTTATGCTTACAATACAAACTGTCAAAAGTTAAAATTTGTGTTACGTCCAACTTATTATATTGCACGAAGTGTATTAGAACTTTAAATTGAAGTTTTAACTTCTAGATTTGCTAATGACCTTTTTTTTTTTTTTGTTAGGTCGGATTCGTTTAGGCTGGTTACGTTAAAATAAACGACAATAAATTTTCGTATCTGAATGTGGCAGTACTTACCCTAAACAGGATTTGTTCCTAAAAATGCCATAATATATTTATTTCATAATTCGACATGACGAAAGGACATGTGTTTACTTACGACATAATACATACAGACAAAATGTAACACACATACTCAATGTTACATTTTCCTTGCATTTGAACTTAATAATTCATTGCTGTTGAATTCGCTGGCAAGATGGAGTATGGGAAACGCGCTGGACATTTCAGTACGAAAGCAAACCAAGATAGGTTCAAACCCTGTTCAAGCTGAAGATTTTTTTACAAAGCAATCGTGAATAATCTAATCATCACCTCTAATACAAAACGGAGAATATTTCCGCCTGTGGAATGAAGCACCTGAGTCACTATAGGGAGGAAGACGATTTACGAATGTTGGTTGGAAAAGTCCAAATCAAGTCTCAGGGGGTTACCCGGGCAGTTAAGAACATGTCATTGATCAGAAGTATTCACTCTTCATGTTATTATTCTTAGAAAGAAACACTATAGCATTTGTTAAGCACGTTTTGGGAGAGTCACTTGTGGAGTATCGCTAGCGTGCTGGACTTCTAATTTGAAAACCTGTGTTCTTTTTCGCATACACTGAAGATTCATCTCCGGGTTCTGGAGAACTTACGAAGCATCACTGGCCAGAATCCGAGTAAACAGTGTGTGTGTTGTTTAGCATAATGATAACGTAGTTTTCATGTTTTTCGTTGGTCTTGCTCTCTTCCTCTTTTTCTTGATGTATTGTTATCGTGTCTTCGTTGCGTATTTCTCGTCTTCTTCTCTCTATCTATTTATCTTTACTTTTTCTCTTACTTTACACACACTCTCTCTCTTTGTGCGTGTTCCAGAGCCAATTCTGGACCACTTTCGATAATCCGGTGATAGGGTCTGACCCAAACATAAGTGACTGGGAAATATATTTAACTGGGAATTTCGGCGTCGCATTTTTCGTGTTCTCGGGGTAACATCTCCGGTCCTGGTCACCCCTAAAAGAAACACTGTTCAAACGCAGTGAAATTATTAAAATCTCTCCTTCATCCTACGGGTTATCAGATCTAAATCGAATCAGCGGGTCAACATGGGTTCAAATCTTACACCGGACGACACAGTCCAAAACTTGAACAGCATCCCCCGACAGCCGGTGGCCCGTTTCAGCTCTGCCGTGTTCATTCCATCTGTACGAATTGTTATAAGCACTAGTTGATTAGTGTTGTAATTATTAAAACGTTATATTCGCAATAGGTGGAATTTAGAATGGCATGTCCAGAACAGATACATTTTAAGACATGAGTAGAAAATACCGCCCCTTCTTTGGCTATTTCAAGAGAATTCTTTTTATATTGGTTTGGCACCAAATTCGTTTCAATCCTCTAATTTATCAATATACTATTACACGTGTTTATTTTATTTTTTTTGCTTTTGAGCATTTGTAACTTTTCATTTTGATCCAGTTTGCATATGTAATCGTGGCTCTTTCTGATAGAATTTAAGCAGAAAAATTATCATTCATTCATTTTCTTTTTATGTTCAATTTGCATTAGTAATCTGGAATAGAAGGTATGACCTTACAGTATCTACTGGGTTTGTTACAATCAGTGATTCTGCCAGACCCCGGCCCCTGTAAGGGGTGTCAGCCCCAAATCCTCGAGACTACCCCCCAACTTTTAACATTTTTGCGGACAAAAGTTGATAGAAACCGTGCAAAACTCTACATCCACCTTCCCAATTTTTACTTTACGCACCCAATCTGAAAATCCTGGCAGAATCGCTGATTACAAAGTTTTCCAAACCAGCATGTTTAATAAGCCCCACCGAGTTAGCAAACTAACCCCGCACAAACAAAGCATGTGTTCAAACTTTGGACATTATCCTAGATGTGTCTCAATACTCTGGAGTTTCACTGGAATCTATGACCACCAAGTTTGGTCTCCATTTTGAAAGTGACTTAATGAATTTTTTAAGCAGCCTTTGTATATTCGAATAACCCTGAAGAAATATAAAATCCAAAAGTCACTTATATCTTGCTGTTAGATTTGATTTGTGGGAACTGAATATTTTTACTACGTTTAATTTTCATATTTTTATCTGTACTTCTTGTTCTTCTTCTTCTCTCTCTCCTTTTTTTTTCTCTCGCTGCCTCTGTCTAACAGACATTCATCGGTTTCAATATTTCATTGTATGTGTTCAAATTTCTCCCTCCATCAACTTATGTGTTCGTCTCGCTTCTATTCTTTCATTTTATCGATACTAATACATGTCTATTTTGAAGGATAAAAAGAACGTCCTCATGATGTTTGCTGATTTTAGTATGGGCGGGACGTAGGAAGGAGAAACAGGGGGTCTGTTTACCAGACACGATTATGGGATAAGAAGGTGCCATTTTGGTTGCCTAGATGCACGACGTTCGCTGTCGCAATTTTTTTGATGCGAAGTGTACCATCCCGGTACTTGCCTGGCGTGGCTGAGGAAAACACTGGGGAAACCTAAGTCAGTACAGTGAGCCGCTGGTACCGAACCGAGGACCTCCCGAATACGAAACCAACGTTCTACCAAGTAAGGTACGGCGCTCTGAAGAAAGCATACTCGTTTCGATATTTATAACATGCACGCACACACAATATAGCGTAAATTACAACATAATATCAGAAATTATAAAGCATAAATATCGTGCATCGTGCCCCATTTTTAAGAACTGATAGAAACAGGCCTTTTCTCTTGTCTTTCATGCATAACGTTAGTGTTCTATGAAATTCATTAAGAAAGAAATAATTACCTAGTGACCATAGGTTTTAAAGTTAATTTTTGTTTCTCTATGTTCGGTAAGGATCTTTTCTATTGGACAATTTGAATTACACTTTTCAGTACACTTCAACTAGTGGCCCACCTAAAATAAAAATAGTGTTAGGTTTCCCGTTTTGGTGTTTGAAATGCGACTTGCTTAAGTTTTTTTTTTATTATTATTATTATTATTATTATTATTTGCTACATACTACAAGAAATCATGAATATCTTTCCAGAACCCAGGTCATGTGATAATGTTTTCTGTTAAAGAAAATAAAATTCCAACCCTTGCCCGCTCACTCACACATTCTCAGAATCACACACCGAGCACTCTACGTCAGTTGGGTGGCCTATCTTCTAGGCTGAGGGAAAAATCGTGTAATAAAGTCATGTAAAGTTTATATTGGCCATGATAGTACATCCTGTCACTTATAAGACGTACTCTTTCCGACGCTCGGGCAGTTCCATATCTTCCAACCTCATTCATCTTCTACTCTCTAACCTATGTTCCTCTTTCTACGGTGGAGAAACCCAAACTCTTCTAACAATCTGAATCAACAACTATCGCTACTCCTCCAAATCAGAACTTCCGCACCTCCCCATACCTGAACACACCTCTTACCACGGCTGCACGTTTGACGAAACCTTTCGAGTCAGCATCCTGAAAATCCTGAACCCTGACTCACCTGCCACAGTTAGAAAGAGATGGGAGCAGACGTACATTTCTATCCTTTCCGCCATACATGAATCCGGTCTTAACTGCAGTTAACTAACTCCCTGCAGCGCAGTGTCGTCGTCTTCTTCCTCCATTCTCTTCTTTGTTTCGTCTCTGGTTTTACTTTTATTCTATTTCCCAATTTTCTTTCTTTCTTATCCCTTTCCCATTCATCTTCATTATTTTTATTATTATTATAATTTCCCCCTTTCCTCTGATTCTTTACCCTCTTATTCCTTGAGGAAGCCCCTTACCTGCTTCTAGTAGCCTTCACACTTTCTTTTCCATTTGGCGTTCTGTCCGACCCATCTAGTCATTTTCTCGCCTCCATAACCTGGTCACACGGTTACCCATCATCTGTTGGCAACATGGTGTCTTAGCGCAAGGCTCGCACCAGTCCGCTCTTGTGTCTTTTTTTTTCATTGCATTTGAAAACGCTTTCGCGAAACGTTGCCACTTTTCTCTTCTGTTTGTGAAGTTCCTGTAGTCCTGTCTCAGCATTCTACTATGTGAGTATCCTTTTTTCTACCTTTTTTACCGTGTTATAGGAAAGGAGTTCGTAATATCTTTACGAAAATCACCTACACAACATTGTAAAGTCACTTATGCGCTATCAGTACAAGAGAATATAGAAGTTCGTTTAACCCACGTTTCACAACTTAATGTGATAGAAAGACAACATGGCGGACGGTCACATCAAAATCAATTGAGGACGTTGTGCACGTGCGCACGTACTCATGGGGAAACGGATTATGGAAATGGTATTTTGTGTTGAAAATTGAGCTGGGTACAAAAAAAAATTAAAGATCTGGGACTCAGTTAGGGAAACGTAGGCAAGAAAGTGGAATCCAGTATAGAAAACCGCAGTCGGAGAAAGTGGGATATAGTATGGATAACGCACCCCGAGGAAAGTGGGATATAGTATAGGAAATGTACCCTGAAAAAAAGTGAGATTTAGTATAGAAAACGTAAGGTATGGTATAGCAGGAAATGCAATGAAAAGGGAGTAGGTTACTGAGTCAATCACAAAAAGTGGGAGTTAGTATAGAAAACGAAAAAAAAAAAAAATGAATGGGCAGGGCGAAGAGGAAGCGTGGGTGAAGTCGAGGAGAGAAAAAGGAAAAAGCAGTTACTACAGGTTTAGACCAGACCTAAGTTTATATCATTCAAGCCCTGAATGAAAGCTCCTTCCCAAAGGCGACGTGTGGATGTGTTTGTGGTGGGGAATAGGGTATGGATTACGGCTATCATCGAAGTCAGTGTTGTGCAACTGCGTGTATGTAGATACTGACGAATCGGGTCTGAAGTGACGGAAAAGTGGCGGTGATTATTGACACGCAGATTCAAAGGACCACCTGTTTCCCACCAACTTGGAAACCCACCATTATCAGTACTGACTCCCAAAACTCAACCAAGTGGTAATAATCCAGAATCACACCTCAGACCATAATCCCTGAAAGAAACTGGTCTTCACGACAATTCCTCTGCTACTTCCGCTCTAATCGACAACTATTCATTTTTTCAGGTAGATCTACTTCTAAAACGCACCTTACTAGTAATAATATACAATCAGACCTCAGAATCCACCTCTTGAGTAAAACTGATCCCTAGGCCGGTTCAACTGCTACTTATCCAGTTACTCCCTTTCTTCCTCTGTACCTTAGAGTCACCTCCTTCTTCTCAAAGCTGTTTTATCATTTGCCCGCAGCCTAAGATGGCGCTACAGCTGGGCCAAAAAGCCTCCCATTCCTCCAGTACCTTCCAGTGAGCTTCATTCTAGCCTGAAACGTTTCCACTCGTCATCAGTGCAAGATCCGCCACCCCTTCGAACGATACATCTCGGCATTAATTTCCGCAAATGCCAATAGCGAATTTCTTTAACAAATTCACGACAAACCGAACCTAATCCGCTTCAGGCTAAAAGCTCTTGTAGCGCTTCGTGAGAACCAAGGCATATTAGTTCTCCCGGCCTACAAGGCATCTTACCACAGTGGTGTTGGACAATCCAGGAGATTAACCGACAACAAACTAACCACCACAGATCTAACCGATATCCACCACAAGAAATGCTCCAAATTAATCACCATTAACGGTCCTTGTGAGGGCATATCGGAAACTTCCATAAAATACCTAATTCCAGACAGCCCACGCACTCCTTCATTCTAGATATTACCAAAGCTTAACAAACCCGGTAACCCTGCCAGACCCATTGTGGTCAGCTATAATTCCCACTACTGAACGTATTTCCGCTTTCGTTGACTTCTTCTTACAACCACATGTTCAAGCGTTGCCTGGTTACATACGCGATACCTACCACTTCCTTGAAATGATCTGTAAATTACCTTCTCTTCCTGCCGACGTACTGCTTGTTACTATAGATACTTCCTTGTACATCAACATTCCTCATGTCCATGAACTTGCAGCTTTGGAAATCTTCCTCAACTAGAGGCCTAAACCTCACATCCCAACAACAGCTTTCTTTCTAAATCTAGACAACCTGGTCCTCACCTCTAATAACTTCGCTTTCGAAAACAAACATTACCTTCAAATCCGAGACACAGCCATGGGCACAATAATGGCCTCTTCCTACGCCAACCTATTCATGGCCAAGCTTGAACACGATTTCCTTCAAACCAAACCGTTGACTCCTTTACTTCGGATACGTTTTTTGGACGATGCTGTGGACAAATGGTGAGTCAAAACCTTTCCAGAGCAGCTAAACCAGTTCCGTGTTGCCCAGTTCACTTGGTCCATCCTAAACACTAAAGTTACTAGGGTGTCCAGCAGTCGGGAAGGTCGGGAATTTGCCTTAAATTTAAAAATTGGTCGGGAAATTGGGAATTTGTTGGGAATTTTGGGAAAAAAGTCGGGAATTTTTATAACAAGTTTTTCGTGTAGACAATTTGTAGTAATTATAATCGAAGTCGAATAAGAATCGTTGAGAATAATTAAAGTTCATTCAAGCAATTGATCCACCCAGATGGGCCAAAGAGCGAGATTTAAGGAAAATAGTAGTTATTGGTTACAAGGTGTGTGCCGGCACGGTACGGACCGTGAGCGTGTATACATAAGCAAGAGAATAATGGATATAAAAAAAAGTTATATTTCACCTAATATTTTGTGGCGAAAAAGTTCCATTTATTTTTGTTATATCTTTTATGATTGAATGTTATATATTTTATGTTAAGCGTTTACAGGTAACATAAATTTAAAGAGTTGGGCAATGTTTTCACAAATAATTCAACATTTCAAAATCAGTTGTTTTAGTGTAACTGCAAACTACGTGTTTGCAGTTTCTTGCATTGCTATGAAGTATGTCAGTTTTGAGTATTATGAAGTATTTATGAAGTGTTAGTAAATAACCATAGGCAGGGGTGGATTTCGATTTCATTTCTTGGCCTGGCCCACTGCTCCGAACGGGTACATTTTTGGGGCAGTATAACGGGTCATTACAGGATACTAATAATAATAATTATTATTATTATGCTTTGCTCCGCTATGTGTTTGGAAACTTTTGACCTACCCCGGCGAGGCCAGTACAGGGTCGAAATCCACCCCTGCGCATTTAGCTTCCCCAGAAGTTAAACTGTGATTCTAACAGACATTCAAAATCACTTACATATATGAGTAGCTTACTCTTCGTGTCTTGTTTTTCATATCTGCCAATGGACTTGACACTAGAAGTTCAATTATTTCCTGCTGAGAAAAAAACTCAACAATGGATTAAATTTAGACTTCACCCGAAGAGGCGATGTGACCGAAATCCAGGAAGAAGTTACAAAACTATGGCAATATGGTTATAATGATTTTCTATCAAACTAAATTTCTCGTAAGACAAGTATTTTTACACTTACGCGATTTCTTTTTAGTTGTAACTGATAAGATTTTTCCATTGCATATTGTTCCATTTTTTTAATATTATTATTGTCACTTCGAGGACCACTCTGCTGGAAATAAATTTGTGCAGGAGCATTTTGTTTCATCTTCTCGTGTATAATTTGAAGTTACGACTTCCCTTTCGTTGTATACAGGGTGTTGCAAAATAACACAAACAAAACTATTTCATGGGATTCCTGACATGAAAATTAAAAAATGATAAATGCTTCATTTCAGCGATATAGACTTCCAAAAGTGGGAAAATGAGCTCTAGAACTTGATATTTCCAATACCACTAACAGAAGAATTGAGGCGTCATAGTACCCTAAAATACTTCAAACCTACGGTTGCATTTCAAAAGTGGAAATCCGGGACGCTACCAATTTACGAAACTCTTTGAAATGTGCAAAATAAAAAAAAAGTTAAACGAGTTAAACACTTTAATTTACTTTCTTGTGTTAAAAACTATGTCAATTTTATGTCCAATATTCCCTATCCCGTTTCTCTATCCTAACACCGCTCAGCGTGTGTCGAGGATAGAGACAGCGCAAAATGTTCACTATTGTTGTCGGAAGCGAACCACAAAAATAGGGTTTATTAGTCTTGTATTTAGCGACATACTTGGCGCTTCCTTCTTGTGAAAAAAATATTTAAGACCAATAAATGATTTTGAATGAACTTCT
>JAGDQP010006954.1:34699-44846 GCA_022664845.1 Lepisma saccharinum | reverse complement strand
GGAGAATACAAGGTTCTAGTAGGTCAGAAACATTTGCGGAAGAAAGTGGAGTCGTACAAAAGAAGTGAACACAGACTTGATGACTTTTGGATGATCGTATTATCACCAAATGAAGTATATCTCTGTAAGATAGTAAAGATGTGCCTAATTCTTTCCCATGTTAATGCAGACTTAGAAAGAGGATTTTCCGTAATCAAGGAAATAATAGTTGAAAATTTGAAGGAGGCTTCTTTAGTGGCGCAGCGTGTAGTTTATGATGCTGTAAATGAAGCTTGTCTATCCCAAAACAGATGATACTATCAATGAGAAGTGCATAATACGATTTAAGGAAGCCGAAGAACACTGCAGGAAAGTGATATAGAAAAAGACTGCAGAGCCGCTGTGAAAAGAAGAGCAGAGCAGAAACTAAAGGAACTTGAAGTAAGAAAACAGAAAATCGTAAATCAGTTGTCGGAAGAAGTCGCTTCCATAGAAGATGAAATTGAAGAAGTTGGGTGATTAGATTACTTCATTGCATAGATGAAGAGGGACAAAAGTTATGATCAGGCAAGACTTTTTATGCTTTTTCTTTACATTTTAACCTTATACTTAATTTTACGAAAAAGAATTGATAAGTCGGGAAAAATATGGAAATAGTCGGGAAATTGAGTTGCATTCCTTGATGTAGATGTAACTGAGGTAAACAACATCCTTATCAGTTCCGTTCATATAAAACCAACCAACCCCATGCAATACTTACATTATTTAAGTTTCCATCCTTACCACACCCCCAAAAGCTAAACCCTGCTCCCTTGCCCTCAGAGGACAACGCCTGAATTCGACCACCTCCGCAACCGAAACCTACAACCAACGCCTCCAGGAGACTAGTCAAGAAAGGCTACCCACTTAACATCGTAACCAAACAAATTTGACGTGGATCCACATACACACAACACCAGCTCCTACTTCTAACACCATCCCGAATCCTCCGTCCTTAATCACACAATTTCGTCCTAAACTTACCAAGGTCAAACAAATTCTGCATTCTCACTTCCATATACTCCAATCTGACCCCGATACTAGAGCTGTCATTCCCACCAAGCCGAGATTAATTTCTCAGGTTCTTCCCAATCTTTGAAACATCCTGGTCCACAGTAATCGTTCGTCCCATTTACGTTCAGTTCCCGCCCACAAATGTAACAGCGCTAGATGTAAAACTTGTCCCATCCTTATTACGTCTCCATCTATCAACACAGCCAATGGCAACTTCACCCTACATTCCAAAGGAACCTGTCAAACCACAAACGTCATATATATCCTAACTTGTACACTCTGCCCGGCATTCTATGTGGGAGAAACATGTGGTCCTTTGAATCCCTTTGTGAATAATCACCGCCACTTTTTCGTCACCAACAGACCCGATAATCACACTGAAATCGACCGCGCTACCTACTAGGCTACTCAGGAGTCTCATATATATAAGGCAAGATAAGCTATATAGTAGGTAAAATTTAAATAGGAAGAAAAGGGATTGTACTTACGAAATATCTTGACGAAAATCACGTTGACAATACACACTCAACTGTGTGTGTGAATTTTCGCATATGCGTCATCAGTAGAAAGGAATAAAGAAGTTCGTTTGAAACACGTTCACAATTTGAAGTGACACAAAAACAATATGGCGCACGCCCACATCAAAAACAAGTGACGACGGTTTGTACGTGCGCAAGTACTCATAGGAAAAGGATTATGAAATTGGTATTTTCTGTTGCAAATTGAGCCGGGTACAAAACAATCAAAGAACTGGGACTCAGGAAAGGAAACGTAATCAGGACTGTGAAATCCAGTATAGAAAACGCAGTCGGAGAAAGTGGGTTACAGAATAGAAAACGCACCCCCAGAAAGTGGAATATAGTTTAGAAAACGTACCCCGAAAAAAGTGAGATTTAGTATAAAAGATATACTCCGAAAAAATGGAATATGATATAGTAGGAAACGCAATGAAAAGGGAGAAGGTTGCTGAGTCAGTTTAGAATAGTAAAAAAATGAAGGGGCAGGCGTGAACGGAAGTATGGATGTAGACGAGGAGAGAAAAGAGAAAAAAGTTACTGCAGGTTTAAACCAGATTTAAGTTTAGCATTCAAGTCCTGAATGAAAGCTCTTTCCCAAAGACGACGTGTGGATGTATTTGTGGTGGGGAATAGGGTATGGGTTACAGCTATACGGAAATTTTCATCGAAGTTAGTGTTCTGCAATTGCGCGTATGTAGACATTTGTAAATCGGGTTTGTTGGTGACGGAAAAGTGGCTGTGATTATTCACACAGAGATTCAAAGGACCACCTGTTTCTCCCACATAGAATGCCGGGCAGAGTGGGCAGGTTAGGATATATATGACGTTTCTGATTTGACAGGTTCCTTTAGAATGTAGAGTGAAGTTACTGTTGGCTGTGTTGATTGAGATAGATGGAGATGTAGAAGGCAGTACGTCGCAAGGGACAGGTGGTAATTTTACGGATTATTTCAAGGAAGTGGTAGGTATCGCGTATGTAAGCAAGCAGCTCTTGAACATGTGATTGTAATAAATAGTCAACGAAAGCGGAAATACATTCAGTAGGGGAATTATACGAATTCAGCCATGAACTTTTCCACTCGTCATCAGCCCAGGATGCACCACCTCCTGCTAGTAGCCATCCCCTCGAACGATATATCTCGGCAATAATTTCTAACCCGCTCCCAGCACAAAGCCCTTGTAGCGCTTCGTGAGAACCAAGACATAATGGTTCTCCCGGCCGACAGTGGTGTTGGACCTCTAGGAGGCTGACTGACAACTGTCTGATTCCAGCACCTACAAACTAACAACCACAGACCTAACCGATTCCCACTAAAAGAATCTCCGAATTTATCACCATTAACGGTCCTCGTGAGGACATATCCGAAACTTGCATAAAATACCTAAATCCAGACAGCCCACGCACTCCTAGTTTCTACCTACTACCAAAGATCCACAAACCCGGTAACCCTGGAAGATCCATTTCTTCCATTGTGGTCAGCTATAATTCCCCTACTAACTTATTTCCGTTTTCGTTGACTCCTTCTTACAACCACATGTTCAAGCGTTGCCTGCTTACATACGTGAAACCTACCACTTCCTTGAAATAATCTGTAAATTACCACCTCTCCCTTGCGACGTACTGCTTGTTACTATAGATGTAATTTCCTTGTACACCAACATTCCTCATGTCCATGGACTTGAAGCTTTGGAATTCTTCCTCAACTAGAGGCCTAAACCTCACATCCCAACAACAACTTTCCTTCTAAATCTAGACAACCTAATCTCACCTGTAATAACTTCATTTTCGAAAACAAACATCGCCTTCAAATCCGAGGCACAGTAATGGGTACAAGAATGGCCCCTTCCTATGCCAACCTGTTCATGGGCAAGCTTGAACACGATTTCCTACAAACGCAAACGTTGACTTCTCTACTTCAGATACGTTATTTGGACGATGTACTAATGCTGTGGACTCGGTGAGGCACCCTCAGAAAGTTTCTAGAACTGCTGAATCAGTTCACTTGGTTCATCTCAAACACAAAAGTCACATTCCTTGATGTTGACACCACTTTGGAAAACAAAACCCTTACCACTTCAGTTCATATAAAACCTACCAAACACATGCAGTACATTATTCAAGTTCCCTACCTTACCACACCAAAAGATCTATACACTACTCCCTCGCCCTCAGAGGACAACGCCTGAATTCGACACCACCTTCGCAACCGAAACCTACAAAACGTCTCCAAGATGCTACCCACTTAACATCGTAACCAAACAAATTCGACGTGCAGCCACACACACACACACAACACACAAAACCTACTGTTCCAACACCAATCAGAATCCTCCGTCCTCAATCACAGTTTCGTCCCAAACTTAACCAAGATCAAACTAATTCTGTATTCTCACTTCCATATACTCCAATCTGACCCCGATACCAGATCTGTCTTTCCCACCAAGCCGAGATTAGTTTTTCAACTTTCTCCCAATCTTAGAAACAATCCTGACTACGTTTCCCTTACTGAGTCCCAGTTCTTCGATTTTTTCGTACTCGTCTTAATTTGCAGCACAAAATACCACTTCCATAATTCATTTCCTATGAGTACTTGCGCACGCGCAGACCGTCGTCACTTGTTTTTGATGTGGGCGTGCGCCATATTGTTTTTGTGTCACTTTAAGTTGTGAACGTGTGTGAAACGAACTTCTTTATTCTTTTCTACTGATGAAGCATATACGAAAATTCTAAGTGACCTTACAATGTTGAATGTGTATTGTTAACGTGATTTTCGTCAAGATATTACGTAAGTACAATCCCTTTTCTTTCTATTTAAATTTTACCTATTTTATATATATTTATATATACAGATAGATATATATAAAAGGTAAATTTATGGTAAGAAGGAAGGGTACTTTCAGCTTATTGTTCCATAGGCGAATGCACACACTAAAACACTAGTATATAAAGAGTATTTGTGTGTTCGCCTGTGGAACAATTGGCTCTAAGTACCCTTTCTTCTTACCATAAATTTACCTTTAATTGCCTTCCCGGCTTTGCTTTTTGTGATTTATATTGATGGAAATATTTACAAATAACCTTCTGACCTTAAAATTCTTTACAGTGTGAAAGAAAATATTTAAAAGAAATATTTTTATATCTTTTTTCAAAAGAAAAGTTTCGGAAGTAAGAATTTTTTTTTTTTTTTTTCAAATGTTTCGAAAAAATATAATGCTGTGTGGGTACATCTGGTTGAATATAAAATATATACATATACAATTAACGTGATTGTAGTATCTGGCAACCTACGAACAGTGTTAGCAGTAATATTGCAAATCGATTAAGAGAGCACATGTAAATCATTTCGGCTGTTTTAGATATTTATTTTTTGTGTGTGTTTAAACCTATTGTAGTACACTGTGCCAAAAAATATAGTAATTATGCCAATATTTTCTCTTTGTCGTGTTTTCTGTTTTCAAAGTCCAGAGTAGGAAAGAAACGATTGATGATTTCGTCGTTCTGAGACAGTCCACGCACAAAAATTTGGCCTAATGTAGACTCACCCTAAGAAAGCTTTTTATGCAATAAATTATGAACTTTTGCTGTATAAATTCTCAACTAGGTTTAATATCACGGGTTCTCTTCTTGTATTGCTCCGGAATTAATTTACCATTCGGTCTCAGAGAGTAGTTTTGGATGGTACTAGTTCAGTTTGGTTGTCTGTCTCATTTGGAGTTCCATGATTTCGTTCTAGGTCCCTTGCATTTTGTGCTGTATATGAGTGATCTTACAAAGATGTTCGAAGGCTGTAATTCGGAATTATTTGTGTTCGCTGATGATTGTAAAGTATTTCGTGAAGTTAACAGCATTGCTAATGTGTTTGAACTTCAATCTGATATTTATTTATTTATTTCCTGGTATGAACAACGGAACGTTGGAAAATGTCTCTTTCTCACGAATACGTTAAAGAAAAATTTCGTCCACAATACCTATGAAATTGGAGGCACTGCTGCTTAGGAACCTAGTAGTCATAATGACTTTTATAGATCTCAAATTAAGCCTTGAAGAACATGTTGTTTCCACAACCAAAAAGCTATGAGTCTCCTAGGGTTACTATACAGATTTTAACATGGGGTCTAATGTAAAAATTGAGATATTTGAATCGTTCTTTTTGGAAATGAGTTGTACGCGTTGAGACGAGAAAGAAAAATTTATGAGGACAGAGTTGTCCGGAGCCCCACTAGTCTTAACAGTCTCTCAGTGTAAAACTTGTTATATTGCATCGTTCTTTTTCGAATTGTGTGCTATACTTCGAGACAAGAGGTTTAGGGTAAAAGTGGTCCAGAATGGCAATTGGATCCCAGGGCCCCATAAAATTGAACATGGAACCTATTTTAAACATGTGATATATTTAAACATTTCTTTTCCTTAACTGTTCTGGGATCGTGAAAGCGAATTGTCCAAATTTATTTCTTAATATATTTGGAAAGCCCAGTCCAATCACGCAAAGAGAGTCGAAATGATCTACATACATGACCCCTTGCAGCATAGCGCCAGGCACTAGTGTTAGTTTTATAAATGATTTCAACGAGGACAGCATCACTTTTGGGGAGATTAAACCTGAGCGAGGAACTTTAAAGTAAACCGAAACATAATAATGAAATCGCTGAAAGGCTTAAATAAATACACAATCTTAGCAGCATCGTAACTACTATAAAACGTACCGAACACTCACATTATACGTGCTGCATTGACTTGCTGGCACTGCATTACTAATTTATCAGCTGATAGATAATGTTGGGAAGCTTCACCTTCACGACCGGTCCACAACCTGTGCTCGCGCGATCTTCAAGGTCATGCTTACCCAACGGTATATACCTAAGCTTAATATGCTTCCTAAGCCGGAATTAACAAAAATTTTCTCCTTTGCCCCTGGAAATTGAAAATTAACAAATTGGAAATTGCATTTTTGGAACACCGTAGAAGAAATACTTTGCAATGCGACAGGTAGAAGAAATAATGAATATAGCAAGTAATATATTTCCAAACAGATGCTCCAATTTGTATTCTAGTTGTTTTTACACGAAGATGAAGGTTCGGTTTTTTGCTGGCTTTTTTGGCATTCTTGTTCATTTGTGCAGCGTCATAAATTCACTGGCTCCTTTGATCACGTACTGGTCAAGTGGTTAATTAAGTGGACCAAATTACGTTGATTGTGCGACCTGAAAAAATCCTTCTCCTAAATAATAATGCAAAATCAGCGTACTCTGGTTTAAGCATTCTGAGTCTCACGCATATTGTTGCGGGAATTTAGAACCCCGACAAACTGGCAGAAAATGCCCGAACATTTAAATTACTGCCAACCAAACAATTGAGACTATATATATATGTCTTTCCCTCTCCTTTTGTTCTCCAACAGACCGTACTCTTTCTTTGAAAGGTTCCCTCCTCCCTTTGTTGTGTTGTTTTTCATTATTACCTTGGCCCTTCTTCTTATCCTGTCCCTTATGTCCTTGTCCTGTACCTGGGCTATCGCTTGTTCCAGTTCCGCAGCGTCCACTCTTTAATTTTTAACTTTAAATTTATAGCCTAAACTCAATAACTTCTTTGCTTCCTCCGACAACATCACATCCCCTATTACCACCACTTCCTTTTCTATGTGCTCCTTTTCTTCTTTCTTCCATCCTAGTCTCACTTCTTTCTCCTCCAGTCTATTGTGCACTTTGATACTAAACTCCTTTTCCCATACACTAAGTTTCTTCATAACCGCTTCCCTCGTGAACACCAATAAACCATCACTAATGTAATGCTTTTATATCGTGTATATGTAAGTGTTAACTTGTATATGTGGTACATGGCTTTGTTAAACATTCTGTTATTTCCAGACAGGAGGATCGGTGCGAGAATAGAAATTTTAAAGTTGTTTATAACATTCATTTCCTGGTAGGTAGAAGACAAAAGAAAAACATGTTTCGAGCTGGTATTTTGTTCTTGAGCTAGGGGAAGAAAGGGATCACGGACGGGCGACGTGATCGAGATTAATAGTTAGATTGAGAGGAAGATTCCATGTTTCTGGTGAGAGCGGCAGCTATAGGCAGCCGCGGAAAGTGGCTTTTGTGGTTGAGTAAGGAGAATGATGATAGAGCGCGCTCGTCTGAGAACCGTGCCGTTCCGCGAGTATGTATTGCGTTAGTGCAGCGAAAAGTATTTCTTTATTTGTGTGTGTCAGAAACGTAAGAAAGGTCAGAGGTAAGGCGAGATTAATTAAATAATGCAGAAGGCCTTCTGGATGTCAAGTTTGATTTTTTTTTATGTAATTGCTCCTATTCTTGTGATGTTTTTGTTCTTTCCTCTTAGCAAAGTGGTAGCCCGGTACAATATTCGCATCAATAATTATTTTCAGCTCAAAATGCTCTAAGAAATTTAATAGGCACAGAAAAAAGCATATCTTGTGGAAGTTAATTACAACTGTTGCACATACTTCAGAAAATTATTTGATGGTCGTTGTTGTGTAGAACAGAAATTTCAGCGGAAAATCAAGACAAGTTTCGCAGAGCCATGTGTTGTAGCATCTTTGTTTCACTGACTTTTGGGCGTGCGGGTTACTGTGTGTTGTGCTCGTGTGTAAGGCTCGTTGGTGAGGTTGGAGTGGATGAATTTCAAGCTGGCTTCGCCTTAGATCGGTGGAGTTTATCTTTGTTTGCCCTCCTTGAACGTTTTGGGCTCCGAATGAAAGATGAAAGATCAATCAGAAGCCAGGGCGGATTGCGTCTATCTATCTGTTCCGAAGAAGTCTTTTCAGGGAATCAGCAGCGTAAATTTATTTTCCCCATTTGTTGACCGAAAAGTCCTGAGAGAGTTAGAAATTTGCGTAGGAACAGTGGTTCCTGTTACGACTCAAATTATTAGAAACAGTGTAGAAATTCAGTAATAAGAAAGCAATGTTGCTAGTTCTTCTAACCACAAAACAACTCGGTTATAAACCTACCGCTCGAAACAGAAACGTTCACCAGTAAATCTTCCACCTGCACAAGTAAAAAACGTGCGCAAATCATACATCAATAATTAAATTTGTAAGAAATATTAATCATTCAGTTGATTATGTAAATGCTGTATATTGCTGATTACCTTAATTAGAGTGTTTTTCTTAGTGAATGAGTACCTGCTGCTCAAGATTGGTTGTATTTAATTCTAATTGAGATTTATATCGTGTGGGAGTAGTGCCTGTTTGTAGGACCCAAAACCTATACGGCCGTTGCGAGTTAACTTTGGAGGCTCGCCAGAGAGAGGGATTATTTAAATCCAAAAGTATAAAAGCAGAGAAGAAACCCCTAACTATACACACATATAATATGGCATATATAAAGTTGATCAAGTCTGCTTCTTTCGTAGCGCTTAACAAGATATATTTTGCTCTTGGCGTATGGAAATTCAAGTTGGAAGTAGATATTTATATTGTTCTTAACTTAAGAAAATGTTAATGGAAAAAACTTAAAAATTATAAATTTTCATTAAAAAATAAATTAAAAACGCGCGGATGAGAGTTTCTTAAGGTGCATGCATGATACTTACGTTGCTTCGTAAAAAGATATTTTCAATTATGGTTTTATTACTGTTAATGTTATTCCCATCTCCATTTCCTTACTAGAACCTCATCTTTTATAAATTTTCGTCAGTAACTCTAAAAATATTCAAAATACATGAGTAAGAGTTGTTAGCTTGGGTTTTGAACCCGACCGCTTGTCCGACCCAGGTGCGTCATGTCCAAAAGCCAAAAAAAAAAAAAAAGATAAAACTATTGGTTAATCAAAGTAGCCCTGTATGCAGCCACACAATGTTGCCATCGCTTAGCCAACAATTGGATTCCGTGGCGAAAGAAGTGTGGAGTCTGCTTGCGAAGAAATCCTCAACCCATGTTATGTCGCCCGACTATCAGGGAAGGTCTCTGCTCCCAAGAAGTGATCGAGATGCCTTAAGAGGTGGCAGTCAGTGGGAGAGAGATCGGGGAATACGACGGGTGAGGAAGGGTTTCCGTTCTTTGCGCGACGTGTGGGCGGACATTGCCATGCAACATGAGGACACCATGTCTGTTGAACATTGCTCGATGCTTGCGGTCACGTTTGCGGTGCATTTCATGGAGTTCAGCACTGTAACGATCTGCGGGGATGGTTTCACCTCGCCTGAGAAAGATATGATGGATCACTTTAACCATACCAGCAACAACACCTTCCCTGGCTGGAGAAGTGGTTTAGGAAACCTTCCTGGTAGACCTTGATCACGATCCAACCATTGTCGTGACCGTTACTATTGTCATAGCAGATCCATTTTTACATTCTTCTCTTTAGTTAACAGTGTTCTCAAACAACATTCGTGGTGTCCTCAAATCTTGCAACGTTAATTTAACTCATTTCCCGACTTCATAGAATGATGAAATTCTGCACAGCGACGTAAGTCGAGTGACAATATATTGTTGGTTTAATATATTTCTATATATTTTAAAATCATTATATATATATATATATATATATATATCTGGTCAGCGTGGGAGCAGTAGACCAACTCCTCCCTTCGGGGAGAGGCCTCATCCACTAGTGGATTGAATATGGCTGTGATTTAT
>JAGDQP010006954.1:0-34689 GCA_022664845.1 Lepisma saccharinum | reverse complement strand
TATATATATATATATATATATATATATATATATATATATATATATATATATAAGAAAATGGACTTCTTTATTCTAAAATTAATACTACCCTGCCACGATCTTGGTTTTGACAGGTTGTAGTACACTTGAGGATTTGGGTCACAAAACTGGCTTGAGAAAAAGTATGTGAACACCGAAATAACTCGAAAAATAATAATAATAAAAATAAAACTTTTTAAAGACATACTTTTCTTAAAGAATTCGTATTAAAAAGTAAAATAATAATAATAATTTTGTTTATGTGTGACTAAAAAGAAATGCGGGTACGCCAATTCAAGAATTTATAAAGTGACTGTATATGAGAGCGCGCCCCATGCTTTTCTTTTTAGTCATACATAAATAAAGTTATTTTTTAAAGAAAAGTATGTCTCAAAAAAAAAAATTATTATTATTTTATCTGAAGTGACAATCCGATGCAGGGAACCTTCCCGCTTATTTCTTACAGTCTGAGAACAGCATACCTCCAGACGGTGATTCTTGGTGGCCGGTGTCAACTCATGTGACACCCATGAGTCTAACATTTTCACCTTACCGATCGCACAGAGCCACCGACTGACAGTGGTATGGTGTATGCCTAACTCTTCTGCAATGGCACGAACACTTTTCCCAGTGTCCGCTTCCACGATATTCCTGAGCAGCTCATCCGAACATAATGTTGGTCGGTGCCCACGGGGTTCATTTTGCAATGTTGTGTCACCGGAACGAATTTTGACAAACCAACGGCGAATGGTGCATTCATTCGCCATCCCTGTCCCAAATGTACTGTTAGTGTTTTTTTACGACTTGCTGCGCTGAATGCCCGAGTTTGAATTTATAAAGAAATATCACTCTCAATTGTGTGTTCTCCATGGTGCACTTTCATTCGACTCTGTTCAACAACACACTGCCTCCTAACTATCTGGGTACCCCTGCCTCTTTGCTGGACGCATACAGAGTTTGTGATGTTAGACGTGTGACCTCAGTCTATTCCTGTGTTGTGTTGCTGAGGTGCGTTTCCCACCAGGCGTCAAAACTGTCACTTTCATTCCCTGCAACCCAATATTGCACAGAGTATTAATTAGTTAATAAAATGTTTTCTAGTAGCAAAGCTAATAAGGTTTTCGTATTTTAACCCAGTGGCCATTAATGTACTTTATATCTTTCTATTGAAATAGGTAAAGCATTTCTAAATAGTATTGAGTACTTGGATGAGAAGACTGACGAATGGACAACGTTTGTTCCCAAAGTGACCTGCGAGCATCGGAATGGCCATGAATCGGAAACATGCACTAACAAAGATGCTCTCGAGAGATTTATATTTCCGATTGAAGAACCTGAATCCATCTCAGAGAACAATGACAATCAATAAAATTTTATTTCTGTCGCAAGAACTTAGTTATCTTTTAATGATAACTTCCATGTTTGACTGTAAGTGAACCTTTCACACACCCTCAACGATGTATTAGAAAGAGATAACAAAATATCTTTATTTCGGGTGGAAGGATGATTAAAAAAACAAACAAAAAAAAACAGTGGTATTTAACGACAAACAAATTCATTACAAATAAAAGCGTCAAGAATGCAATTTATATTTTGTGATACGTGTTTTTGATGCTGGGAATTTTCTGTAAAATGAAATATATCTAAATATAAGAAAATACAATTTATGACGTATTCACCGCATTTTTTTTATGTAAAATATTTTTTGTTAGGTGTTTATGATGGGGCCATATGATTTTTTTAAAGTAAATAAATTAGAATTGTAAGGAACAGTACAAGGATAGCGTACGTGATAAAATGAGTTTTTGCTTTTATAGAACTATTCACATTTTCTTCTTTGTATATGTATTAACGTTAAGGATACTTTTTTCATATCAGTGATTACGGAAAAGCATTGTGTGTGTGGGTGTGATTACTTTGGTGGGACATGCAATATTGCATTATCTTTAGAAATTTGCTGAAATATTAATGGTTTGATTTAAAATTATCTCGTTTATTTGAAATAAGGTTAAATAGCATTCTGTTTTTTTTAGAATTTTAATGGCAAAGAGTTAGATAGCGGTAGTAATTCATTTGGAAGAAGAAAAATTTTTTGCCATTATACACTACAGCTACTGTTGATCGCAAAGCTGTAATAAGTTGATTTGTTCTCTCAAGTGATATAAACCTTGACAATGTATTCTTTGTATCATGCGTAAAGTGTAAGGTATACTTCGAGATAACTTAGCTTAATAGTTGGTCTGTCCAGTTTTTTTTTTAATGGATTGGGTAATAGCTTTTTTAAGGTTGTTCCTCTTTCGTCACGACCAAAAATGTAAACATTAATAAAATTTGAATGAATTGAAATTCAGTACATACACACACAAGAGCGATATTCAGTTTATCATAATGACTAACACAACAGGAATTACTGGTGTATAAGATGGAAAGAAAAATGTATAATTTTCTTCGTTACATAAATACTGTTCATTGAGTAGAAATTAATGATAGTCACTAATTAGTAATTAATAGAAAAATTTCATTTTCTTCCCTCTTAGTAGTGACGTGTTCCTCCCCTATTCCACAAGCAACTTGACCTAGAACAACAGATAATTGGTGTAAATTGAAAATTTGAAAATGTAGTTTTTAGTATATATGACAGAGTTCAATTTCATGTATTCATAAGGAAATGAATTCGTATCTGTGAGTCATTCAGTGTAAATTTCCCTAATTTAGAAATATCTAAAAGGCTCTGTTTTTAAAAGCAAAATATAAACTACATTCAAGTCAAAATATTTACAATGTACCTACTTGTCATTTAATTTTCCTCCGTTATTTTTGTGAAAATAGCATTTATACGTCAAATTAGCTGTCTAGTCACAAATAACGCAAAATTTGAAACGTGTCTTCACACAATACCAAGCTACAGTGTTATACCTACCAAATAATTTTAGAAAAATCACTTACCAAATTCAGAAGTTTTACACGGATGACTTAGATTTTCCGGTGTTTAATTTCTTGCGTGTGTATTGATTGATTGTGTCTTTAATACGTATATTGATTTGACAAAAAGGAACCTTTAAACCAGAATCTAAGAACACATTGTAGATTCCAAAATGTCGAATTCTCTTTAGAGTTTTTCTAAACAGTTACGCGGCTCCTATCACAGTATAGCCTCATCTCGCTTTATCATCACAAAAAAACATCTCTTAAATACAGATAAGAAAAAACTTAAATGAAAGATTGATTGCTTTTCTAGGACAGTAACCTATCGAAAATGAAATAGCCACCTTCCAGTTTATGTACCTGGTTACATTGATCTCAAACGGTTACAACCAGACATTCATACTTACCTACTTCTCTTCCTCCTTTTTCTTAAATTCTTTTACGTGTTCGTTCCTGAGGCGTCGTTGGAAGGAGAAGAGATTTTCGAGAAGTAGGCGTTCGTGATGAAAATTGGCTTGATCTTGCCCAGGATAGAATCCAATAGCGAACGTATGTTACTACGGCGATGAACTTGCGAGTTCCTTAAGCCATAGAATTAGTTAGTTTGTTCCTGAGGATATATCCAGTTAGATTTGAAACGTGGTCCTGTTGTGATTGTTCTTTTACTAAAAAGCAACAAAGGCTGATTACACGTAAGTACATACTTTGAATTCTACAGTCTCTGTGTTCATCATGTTTGTACATAAGTTATATTCGTCTTTTCTAGAGTAGGTCGATCTATATAGAAAGACCATTGATGAAGATACTTTGATTCTGACACAAAAAATACCTTATCCTCCAGCCTTTGTTTACTGTCAAGGTAACAAAGTTGAACAAAAAATGCAGCTTCTTTTTTTTTACATGACAAAGGTCAGCATTCGGAGGAGTGAATATGTTTTATCTCTTATGCGTGTGTTGTAGTTTGCAGTTGAATTATACAAATAAGTTAGGAACAAGTAGTGTAAGAAACTGTCACCGCAAAAAGTTTGTCAAGTTGTACTATCAAGTAACTGATGATGATTCGTATTCTCCTCGGAGGCAAGATGAACTGATGGAGGTTTGCTATTACCTTCCATCTGATTTGAGGAGACATTAAGGGAGGGGGTCCTATAGTTTAAAGCACCTTAATGGTCCCCACTGGAGAACCTGAGACTCCTTGATTAAACAAGGAGACGAGCGAAACCACTCATCCATCGAAGAAAACAAATAGTAACAAAGGGAAATATAAATAGGCCGTTCTGGCTAATAATCAAGTTAGATCGAAATCAGAAGGTAGCAAACTTGATTGTGATTACTTTAAGCTCACCAGCATTGTAAATCACTGCAGATATAGAGATAATTGTACCGTTAATTTACTCATAGAAGTATATAAAGATAGAATTGGTAACAAGGAAACTAGTAAACTATGTGATAAGTCATAAAGCATAATTAGGTGGAGTCGAGCCCCAAATGGTAGAAATCTACTATATAAGAAGTGCAACTAAATAACTTCTCCTAAAAGCCAAACTAAAATACAGGGTCCCCTCTGCTTAACCAGTATTATTTTTACTGTATACAAATCCTTCAAAACATCACAGAAAAAATTGATACCTTAGATGCAGATGGTAAGAATAAAGTAATAAAATCAAGAACACAAACAGCAAGAGAAAATAAATTCGGTCGCCTCGACTCATCACCTGCTTTGCCAATAATGAGCTAAAATTAAATGCAAATAAAACGGACTACTTGATTGTTAACGAATTTATTATTAGTTCTAAATACTAAAATTTAACTCTCATCTTCGGTAACATTCTTTGGGGTTAAAGTGGATGAGTAGTTAATTAAAATGAATTAACATGGCAGTCAATTCGCCGTCTTTTAGGGCTTTTTTCTGGGAATCCATTATCGCATTCTAGATCACATCTTCTATCTTCCTTTGAGATCAAAATGATTTTTTTTCCTTCCTAGGTAATTCTATCCATTGTTCTTTGTGTAACTTTAAAACTTTTTGAGTCTAAAGTAAATTTGTTGTTGTACTAACAGTAACCATAAACGACCAACCTTTGAACGTAAACCAACTTTATTTAACATAAGCAGTCGTAGTAGAATTCTTGAGAATCACCAACCATAATCGTAACTGTTAAACTGGAGATCATCCTTTAACTGAACTTTATTATAAATAGGACGATACAATTAAGTATTACACAACACATAACGATTCCAAATATCAGGGAACCAATAGGTCCTTCTTTGAGTATCACAGATACAAAACGATAAATCATAAATTCAACAAATTATAATACATACTTGATCGCTGTTCCATAATTCCTCATATTCTTTTGGCTTACGTAGATATTTTCCAAAATGAATGGATGCCCGCATACATGATCAATTAATATTCGTTAATTCCAAATAACAATAATAAAGAACTCCATTGACGTTATTAACGTCCGTAACTTGCACTGAAACATAAAATCACCATTAAGAAAAGCAATCAATACAATTTTGTATTACCAAGTAAAATAGAATTCAATTCAACCATCTGGTAGGGACATCACCAATATCGCTTACGTTATCATAATCCCATGAACCATAAGTCACTTTATAACAAAGTCGTTTGCACTTTTAATGTCAATAGTTCACAGCCATACATTATCACACTGAGTATACGCTGGAGATGCACTTGGAACTTGTTTTTTTAAAATAAAGTTTATTCTTCCAACCTTATGCCAGTTTACTTCTTGTTTATTTTCTCGGTCATTTTGACATTCAATTCTTTTGGCTGCCCTAGGTAAACATACTCATTAGCTACGCCAATCTCACCGTCAATCTCTGTTTTTATATATTTTCACCCTATTGGTTGTATATTACTTTTGTTTCACTTAGATTCTTTGTAAGTCCCAGTTTCAGACTATTAGTCAATTGTTGCATTAAGGTTTGTAGTTCTGTAGTAGCGAGGATTATGTTACAATAAATCTAAGATGGATAAGTTATTCGCCACTAATTTTTATTCCAAATCAATTAAAATTTTTGAACACTTCTTCCAGAATCGCAGAAAATAGTTTTGGAAAGACTGAATCTGCCTGCCTTATTCTTTTCCAACATTGAATTTTTATCTCTTTTGATGTAGCCGAATGACAGATATGGTAGCCGTGTCATTGTTTTATAGCATTGTAATGTTTGCACATTCGATGCCTTGGGGTTCAAGTATGTTTTGATGTATTCAATCCTCTTTATACTATTTTCCCTTACTTACCCTTTAACTGCCAGCAGAACTATTCGCTACCATTGCCCTCTGCATTCCCTCCTCGGGGCAGTGAGGAACTCCAAGGCTTTTCCTTTATTTATATTTCCTTCGTGTGGTAAAAAATGTAAGGATGCATACATTTGACTTACCACTGTCTGTAAATGCGAAGTGGTGAGCAACCCAGCCATTTTCTTTCACCAAGCAAAATTTATCTACAAGATAGTGAACAAACAGGCCCCACGAAGAGAACGTATGGATTGACCGTTTATCCTGGTCGGTTTCCTTAAGGTTTTGTTAATTGGAATTAAGGAGTCTGTTCAAAATAAAAACATTTATGTATAGTATTTCTATTAATAGAGTAAAGAATTCATGTAATACTTCCGGTAAGTTAGAGAAACAAAATTAGAGTTTTCTAGAGAAAAACAGGGAACTATTACGTGACACGGTATGGACTTAGACATCATTCAACAGTATAACAAAACATTATATGATTGGATCAGTAGCATACATATAACTTTTTACCAGATACCAGTTTTTGATAGTTCGTTGCCTTCTTTCTTGAAATGTATTAACTCAAAGAAAACAAAGGCTGTTCACGGAAGTGAGGGTGGCTGAAAATATAGGATGAAACTGATTGGAACCATTGGCATTTCACTTTTGCTCATGTTGAGAAAATGAGGAGTGAGATAAAGCAAAATTGATATCCTGTTTTCTTCAGAGAGCGCTAAGCTCAGGCATCTCATCTTCTGAGTTATTTTCTTTAAAATAAATATTAGTGACGCTAGATAGCCGTTGTTAAAAGTAGTCATTCAGACCGTAAGTCTTCTATTTTTGTATCTATGTATCTCTGGCTTTCAGTAACAACAGAAAGTTGTTAAATTTTTTGTAATGTGGCTAGGAACTACAATTTAACAATAAACAGAAGTATGAGTTTGGTAACAGGCATTTCTTTAAAATACTTTTCCACATATCTTATCATGTAATTTGTTTATTTGAGGTCGGTTACACATTCCTTGATGTCGGGTAGTATAGTATGTATTTGGTAAAATAATATACAATGTGTTTGTTTTGCTAATAGTCTTTTGCACTAGTGTAATTTATATATAACTTTTTGTGGTTCTTACGTATTTGCGCAGCAGTTATCTTGATTAAATTGTATGATTCTATTTTTCGTTCCAGCATTTGCACGTATTTTAAGTAATTTGGTTCATGTGTGTGTATGTAAATTTACAGTCAGTGTTAAAGATCATAAATAACTGGTAAAATGTGTCTAGCGAGAATTAAGTACTAGGGAGTGATAAACTTTTGCTCACGTATCTTTTACTTGCGGCATTTTTGTAACTTCCTGATTTGTGCAGCAGAACTAACTCTGGTCGTGAGACAATTGCGTATCATGTCGAATACCTCTCCATGAATATTCCAAATTTATTGGCCTCTACAGTTACATACAGTAGTGTATGAAGTGCAATTTGTGCAATTGAGAGAAAAAAAGTTGTTGGGTATCTGTTATTTTCATGTACAGGTTTTGTATTAGAAAACAAATAACACACTTTATGTAATTTGTAATTAATAAGAACTGGAAAATACTAGGCTTATTGTGAATTTCGTTACCCATTTGAAAGTTTTTGATACTAAATACTAAAGGACAAGTCTGCAGTAGATATATGCATGTATATAAATGAGGTTGCCAGGAGCTATAATAGCTTCGCAGATTAACAATTTTAATTTTGTTGAAGTAAACATACGGTGTCGTGACGGAAATTTCTGTGCACCTTAGCTGTTAATCAAGTAAGGAGTTGATTAGACGTGTATATCTGTCTAGCTGTGTGTAGATATGCATTTCTGTAGTAGCTATAGTGTTGCTTCTTTAACTCAACTACTCTTACGTTCTGATCTCTTGGACATCATGTAGCTCTATAAATACTTTAAATACAATACAAATAAAGTGGAGTAAAGTTTACATTTACTCTGCCCTAGCTGAGCAGTCCTTTATTTCGCCACAAAGGGAAGATCACACGTTAAAAGATGTTCATTTGTTTGTTGTTTTTTTTTCTTGAGTCATACAAACTAGTATTGTGAAAGTAAAGAACGTTAAACTGTGCATTTTCCTGTGTCAACATGTACTTGGATTGCACTAGGGGGGGAAATAAAACCTCCGTTGAAATTTTGTGTACCATTGAAGTATTTAATTTTCAACTTTTAGAGAATTAAATTTTTATGTTACTTTGAAGTTCTCAATGCAAAGAATTATACTTAATAATCCATATTCCTTTCGTATTGGAGATTTTTTTAAAGGTAACAAAGAAAATGAAATGATAGTTACAGGAATAGTACTATACGAAATTTACAAACACACATTTACGAAAATCTAAATCTACACAAGTATGTGTGTAAACTGTATAGAATACTAGATCTTCGTAAATGTGTAAACTGCATATAGTACTATCACTTTAACTGTCCTTTTATTTTAGTTTTCACCTTAAATTGCCCTTTTTGGCTTTCCTATCTCTTTATGAAATTATATTAAACGTGTATTAGTTACTAGGGTTTTAACATTATTTTTGCGTTATATTTCCTACTATGAATGAAGTTTAAAAAACTAGTATTTTTACTGTAATAAAAAAATTGAAGCTCGATTGAACGCAAGAAACAGTTGAAGCGAGTATTTACTAATCAGTTTTGCTACTGCGATCGACTATGAGGAAATTAAATGTTTTTATTATCATTACAAAGTAACTTTGTAAATTTGATGTTCATTTTGATCACACCACATGTCACTGTCTTACGTAAAATAAAAGGAACATATCTCACCTAGCACACGTCAAAAGAATTAATAGTACACAATATTTCGCTAGTTCAATGGACTTTATTATATGTTGTGTTTAAGTTTAAAAGGTAAAACAATTACAGAGAAGATGTGAACAGGAGTGTGGTCGGAAGCATACTTGCCACGAGGGGCGGCCATGTGGCATCACCTGGTAACAGATGAATGTGAACAATTTTGATGTCAGGGTGAACTCTACATGTCTTGATGCACAGAGACGTTTGCATTACTTTCCAAAGTTGGTCTCCAACGACATTGCTAAGATTAAACACAGGGGTTCTATTTGTAATATTGTAAATGATTCTCAAATATTGTTTTCTATACTAGTTTGCACTTGTTTAATAAAATGGTATAATCGTATTTTATGATAACTTTCCAATATATGTTTGGACAATCCTGTTTCCTCATTTTTAGTATTTAAATTATGCTTGTTTAATTTCTTCTTTATATGTTCCGTTTCTTTACTCTTTTTTTTTATCCACATGCACATATTCCTTTATAGATGCCTGCATTATCGAACTTCTCAAGACTTTTTAAAAAAATTATTATTGTGCCAAAGATTGACCAATTGTGACCAGATTAACCAATTGTGGTAAAATAGCGTGGTTTAGTGGCTATTTTAAAGTCATATTTGGTAAATAGTTTGGTGAGTCTGTTATTCGTAACATTGGAAATCCAATCCAGTGTTCTCTGTCTGTGTTTTTTTATTACTCTGAGGTGGATCCATGACAGTTGACAATTTGGTGAAAGTAGCCATGGACTAGTTCAGCATATTGAAGGTAGCGTGCATTCATCCAATATTAGTTGCGATGTACGAGAGAATAGACATTTTTTACGTATGAAGTTAATCTATATATTTCTTTTCTGTTTCGATCAATGAATGAATGAGCGACGGATGAATAGTTGTTGTTATTTTAAACATTTTTAAGTACTAATGGACAAAATTTTTTCATTGATCGCTCCTCAGCTTATTCATCCAAACAGAAATGGAATATCGATAGTGTTAAACAATAGCATTACATTAAAAAAAAAAACGAAGTTAACGTTTTCGTGTATTTTGATAGAGAAACATTTCTTTCACTTGCCTGCAACACCTGATAACTGAAATAGAAAAAATAGCCACCCACAGCGAACTTGAAAATCACCTCGTATGTCATGATTATGGTATATATATATATATATTTACCAACTAACAACATATATTTGTAACACTTGTAATAGTTACATGTTTCAAGATAAAATATCTGCAAGTATGTTAGTACACAACTAACCAATTATCAAAATAATATATTTGTTCTGTCTCCCGTAAAACTTATGTTTCTTGACATATGAAGTTGCTGTTCAACCCATCGATATGTCAACCAATTTCGTATGTAGTGCATATCAGTTGTCATCTATACCTAACAAGTACAGAACGAATTACACATTTAGCATATTACGCTAATCAATGGTTACTCTCTTCAATACTTTCACCAGATTGTCGACACTGTTGCAGAGTAATGAGAAACCACTGATAAGCAAAACCGAGTGAAGCTACGTTGCATTTCCTTTGTTAAATTTCATAAATACCCTAGAATCTCTTTAACTGAATTTCAAGGACCAAGGGTGATTCGGTGGAACGAATATTCGATTAAACCGAAAATATTGTGATTTACATACTGTACGTACGACGTGTTAAAAGAACAACTTTATTTGAAAGTGAACTAAAAAACCACTAAAGTAAATTAAAAATTACGTGTATTGTAATTACTGTACTCTATTTTTACTAAACACAAGGATTCTTCAAATACTTCGATCATAATTAAAAGTAATTAAATGTAGCATATGTAAATTGCTAAAATCAAAGTTTTAACTTTACTGTATTGGTTAAGAGGAACTCTAGTGTAATAATAATAATAATAATAATAATACTCCACCAACTATGTAACTACCTCACCAAACTATTTACCAAGCATAACATTAAAATATTAGGAACAAGCAGAAGAAACACGGCTGCCCAAACAAATAATATTGAAAATTAAGCGTAGATTACTATCATATCAGTTTATTAAACAAGCTCTTAGCAGTACAGAAAGAAATTGTGAATCTTTACGATATTACGATCATAAAAGTCGTTCAACAATAATGAATCTATCTTAGTAGATGTTGTTGCAGACCACGCTTGGAAAGCAGTACAGTCTCTGTGCATCAGGACATGTATGGTTCAATGATTGGTTTCATAATGAAGAAAATATGATTCCCTTACCTTTTGGTGGCCAAAGTTCATCCGCTGAAAAAACTTACAATACACAATAAAAACAGCAAGAATGAATGACCAAAAATATTTTCGCGTAACTTTGCATATACTGCTGTAGCTGGTCAGTAAGGTGAGGAAACATGGTAAAAAGGAATTCTTTGATTAAACAGTCCGTATAATCTTGTTTAAAGTGTGTTTCTTACAGGGAGGAAGTGCCTGATACTACCTGATGGAATGCATTCGTCTCAAAAGAAACAAAAGTACCTATATGAAAAACAAACTAATGGTAAAATAGAGCAGGAAGTGTAAGGAGAGGCATGACTTGTAACAAAAAATTCGATGAACGTGTAATAAATAATTGGACATTAACCTTAAATGCGCGCAACGCCGCATCTGTTGTGTGAAGTTCGGGTTGCCTATCTCACAGGGAGTTTAATATTTATCTATTATATAGAAAAAAAATAATTAAAAAATATGCTGTATTAAGATGCACTAAAAAGTAAAAAATAATAAATTTAACTAATCTTATGAATCGGAAAATAAAAGCGTGGGTGCTTTTGTTTACCTTATCATAAAATTAAATATCTAAGAGCACCCACGCTTTTATTTTCCGATTCATAAGATTAATTCAATTTATTATTTTTTTACTTTTTAGTGCATCTTTATTTTTATTAAATCTTTTTTTTTTTTTTTTAACACTGTTCATTCTGAGACGGATGCATTCTATAAGGCAGTACAGTATCTAGCATTTCCTTCATCCATCTGACGTGGACAGTTCCATGTTCACCCGCAAGAAACACACTTTAGACACGGTTATACGAACTGCTTATGTTTCCTCACCTTACTGACCAATTTGAAGAAGCTACGCGATTTATTTTTTTTTACATTGCGTTTTTAATAGTTTTTAGCGTTTTATTGTGTATCAAAAGTTGTTCAGTGAGGCACATCTCGTCATTAAAAGATAAACGAATGTACAGATTACCATGTCATCGTGTTTGTTTACATTTCTCCGTCACCAGTTGACGTCACATGCCCACTTCCTGCCATGTAGTCGCCTTGTGGCCAATTTCCTCCCGACCTTACTCGTGTTCACACTTTTTCTATAAATGAGTTTTACCTTCTAAACAAACGACAGATTCCAATGGACCTGATGAAATATTGTAAACTATTAATTCTTTTGGCGTGCCCTATGTAAGTTTGTGTTTTTCTTTTATTTTTGTACATTCGGTTAACATTGACGAAAACGTACTGAAGGTTACTAACTATTTTAAGAAACAAGTCGTTCACACAATTTATAAAAAGATGTTCTGCTGTTTGTAATCTTTTGATGTATTGTCTTTTGTATGAAAATTTATTAAAAATTACTTTCAACAAGTTATTCTGTTTTATTGGAGCAAAAACTCGAATGCATTTATTTATTTACATATTTATAAGGTGAAGTAAAAGATATTTAGAGGTTACTCTACCATCTGATCCTCCGGCAATTAGATATTACCAAGAGAATTCTTTGAATGGAACATCTTAGAGAATTTATAAATTGTTTCTCGGTTTTCAGACGTGTCAAACGATTTATAATCCCTTTCGTTTCAAGTACTGTAATCTTTGTGCTTCGGGTTTCTTTGTGTGGTTGTCTGTCCTTCCGGCTTTTGCCGTTCTTGCTGCCTGATTGCTGTTTATTTGGTTCAGATGCTATTTTCAATTAGGTCCGCTCTTCTACATCCTTTTGCAGTCTGATGTATTATTAGTGATTGAAATGCTGTTCTATTCTTAGTTTAGTGTGTAAACGACATGTGTTTAGAACATTTCTCGTACTTGTATTTTCATTTCGTCTTTGAAGATTTCTGTCCCTAAATTTATCTGTTTTAGCCATGACACATAATGGTTAAAAATTATTGTGTGGTTAGTGCTGAAAAAAATGATCTTCTATGTGGTTGATTTAGATGCATGCCTTTCTCGTGTTCCTTTTAATCTTGCTTCGATGTTCTAACCTGTGTGTCCTACATATGTTGGACCACATTAACAGGAAATAGAGTGTATATATATATATAAGGTAAATTTAAGACAAATGAAGGAGAAAAAAGGATAATACTTACAGCTTACTTTCCCATTAGATCACACATATTCACATGTACACATAAAAAAAGTCACTATATTTCGTGTATTCACACTTTTTCAAGTATAGAGGAAGAGAGCGAAGTTCACGTGTTCACAAAGTACAAGTTTGAAGAAACAGTGGCGACACGTAGCGGACAAAGCATCAAAACTGGAAAACAACTGACTGCTGTAGCGCGTAGATATCCGGAACTTGAAATAATAATAACTGTATAACGTGTAAGTACAACGTGGGATCGTGGATGGAAATGTGTTGAAAATGCAGAGGAAACGGGGAGCTTAGACTTATTGAAGGTTAAGGCCATGTTTTATTTTCGCGCTCAAACTGTGAATAAAGGCATTCTCCCACAGACGGCGTATTGAGGGTAAAATGTGGATTATCGCAACCAGGAAAGATAGATCAAAATTGGTATTGTGGACTCGGTGTGCAAGGAAACTTGGGCATCCGGTTTGTTGATAGTACAGAAGTGACGATGGTTATTAATTCGAATGTTAGGAGCACAACTTGTTTCTCCCACATAAAAGGCATCACAGACTTACAGGTTAGGATGCCTATAACATTAGGGGAGTGGCATGTACAATTGGGATTGAGGGTGTACCAACCATTAGCAGTATTGATAGTGATTGTGGGAGAACTGATGAAAATGGAGATCTTACATCTGAGTCTCTGGCATGTCTGTGCGCCGGTTTGGTGTGGTGGTAAGGAGGGATTCGTACGGACGAAGATGTTTCTAAGATTAGGTGGATGTTGAAAAACTAATCTAGGTTTGGTGCGGAATGTTGATCTTGTGTCTGAGTCAGATTGGAGAATGTGGAAATTAAAGTGTAGGATTTGTTTGACCTTGGTTAGTTTAGGATGGAACTGGGTGATTAGAGTCGGTGGGTTGGATTTTTGAGTGTGTGAGGATGCACGGCGGATCTGTTTGGTTAGAAGGGTAGCCTCGGTTGACTAAAGCCTCCTGGAGGCGTTGGTTGTAAGTTTCAGCAGCAGAGGTGGTGGAATTCAGGCGTTGTCCTCTGAGGGCAAGGGAGAAAGGAATCGCTTTCTTGGTGTGGTAAGGATAGGAACTTGAGTAGTGTAAATACTGCATATGGTTGGTGGGTTTTATGTGAACGGAAGTGGTCAGAGTGTTGTTTTCTAAGATGATGTCCACGTCAACGAATGTGACTCTTTTGTCGGAAATGGACCAGGTGAACTTGACAACACGGAATTGGTTCAGTTGTTCTAGAAATGTCTTGAGACTGGTTTCACCATGAGTCCATAGCATCATTATATCGTCCAAGAATCTTACCCAGAGTAGAGGGGTCAAAGGTTGAGTTTGCAGGAAATCATGTTCGAGTTTGCCCATAAACAGATTAGCATAAGAAGGTTCCATTCTCGTACCTATGGCTGCGTCTCGGATCTGAAGATAGTGTTTGTCGTCAAAGGTGAAGTTTTTACATGTGTGAACTAGGTTGGCCAGGTTAAAAAGGAAAGCTGTTGTTGGGCTATGAGGTTTAGGTCTCTGGTTAAGGAAGAATTCCATAGCTGCTAGGCCATGGGCATGAGGAATGTTGGTATATAAGGGAGTAACATTATGATGCAAACCAGTATGTCAGAAGGAAGAGGCGGTAATTTACGGATGGTAGGAAAGGATATCTTTTGATATATTGTAAACCTATCCAGCCACAACCTTACTCAATCTGAAGCTGCCCCCCTCTCTAAAGGACTTACTTTATCCTCTTCCAAGCCGTACATCCACTTCCTGGTGTTAAAAGATATCCTTTCCCGCGGACTAAGATGGCGCTAGTTTTGGGCCAAAAATCCATCTGTTCCAGACACACCTCCCAATAAACTCCATACTAGCCTTGAGCGCTTCCGCCCTCCCTCAAACATGGACTCAACTCCACTTCCTAGCAACCATCCCCTAGAACGTTACATCTCCTCAATTATCTCTGCCAGCACCAGTAGTGAGTTCTCACATCAGATGGCCAACCAATCTAACCTATAACCAACACAAAGCCTTTGTAGCGCTACGCGAGACATAATGGTCCTCCCAGCGGACAAGGGGTCCACTACAGCAGTGTTAGACAAGGCTGACTACCTCCAGGAAGCTTACCGCCAAATATCCGATCCCAACACCTACAAGCTCACCACCACATACCTAACCTACACCCACAAACAGAAAATTTCCGATTTCATTACCGCTAATTGTCCTCGTGAGGGCATATCTGAAATGTCGATAAAATACCTAATCCTGAACAGTCCGCGTACCCCAACCTTTTTCCTATTACCGAAGATCCACAAACCAGGTAAGCCAGGCAGACCCATTGTAGCCAGCTATAATTCCCCTACTGAACGCATTTCAGCTCTCGTTGACTCCTTCCTTCAACCACATGTTCAAGCACTGCCTGCCTACATAAGCGACACCTACCACTTCTTAGAAATCATCCGTAAATTACCGCCTTTTCCTTCTGACATACTGCTTTGCACCATAGATGTTACTTCCTTATATACCAACATTCCTCATGCCCATGGCCTAGCAGCTATTAGACTAGTGCTATTTTGTGAAAACTTGAATGTAGGAGACATTTTTGGTGAAAAGCAGTTGAAGTGCTTTTTCTAATCGATTTTGGATTGTTCAACTTAAATATGTTGTTTACCATGCTGGTGTCTGCCGTTTCCATGCTGTAGGTGAGAAAAGAAAATGGCGGCTAAAAATGTGAGAAATTTTATTCTCAGCGCATATGAAGAATTAAAGTACTTGTAATTTACTAAAAAAAAAAAAAAAAACAAAGTTGTTACGTTAAATATGTAGTTATTCCTTAAATTTTAATAACTAAACAGGTCGTGTTTTATATGTTTTCGACATTATATTTATCTATTTCGATAAAAATAAGAGATTCCTATATCCAAAATTTTCAGAGTTTAGATACGTATCCTGCTAGGTAAAGATTCTGAAGATGAAAAATGTTACAGCAGTGGATTGTTAATAAGATAATTAAAGCACAAACAATCCATTACGTGTGCTTAAGACTTTTAATCCATAACAACTTCTGCAAAATAATTTAGTGCTCGAAGATCCACATTAATCATTCATACAGTCTCTTTTCGTAACTCTGCATTTGCGTATTGAAATACACTTCAATTTTCCTTTCTTCCAACTGCAGTTATTAAATTTGCTTCCAGTAGAACTGCCACATGAAATTATTTCTACATTGGAGGTAAGGACAGTAATCTTGGCCCAAGTTTTCCATCATCCATGGTCCAACCCGTTTCCTCACACACTAAATCAAAAGAGCGGAATTTTCACTCTTTTTAGATGGAAAACCGGGACCGCTCCTTTTCGAGTGGAATTTTCGATCGAAAAAGAGTGGTTTCTAACCAAACATTATCGCGTTGGATGGAAAATGTACTCTTTCTAGATGGAATTTCGCTCTTTTCGATGTAATTTATTTTTTCACTCTTAAAAGAGCGGTTTTCTATTGAGTCGTCAAAGGTGAAAGAGCGATTTCTCATCATTTTAGAGTGATTTGGTGCTTCAATTTCTCATCGTTTAGGAGTGAATTTTCTCATCTTTGTAGATCGGTTTGAATTCCACTCTTTTTAGAGCGATTTGCAATGCATCAATGGCATGGCTACTAGTCAACATTGGTCTTCGCCATTTGTAAAAGCAAAGGCTATCGAAAGACTAAGCTATACTGTGAAATTTATAGCGTTATGTATAGTTAAAATGAGAAAACAGAACTTTAAAACTTTTCTGTTAGTAAAATACACCAAAAAACGTCAGGAGTAAGATATGTACGTACAAGAAATCTTTCAACGTTGTAATCAAGTACCTGACGAGACGAAAGAAACAATTCCGAGGACGCATTCTCGCAGTTGGGCCCTTGGTTGAGGGGTTAACGCGTTGGATAGCTGATCGAACGGTACCGGGTTCAAATCTCCTCCAGTTTTAGCTTTATTTTACTCATTTTCATTCACAAGTACAGTACTTTTCTTTTTAGTACATATGAATTAATGTTCCCTTTCGCACTTTTGTACATTTTATTGCGTCGTTTTCATGTTCACAAGATGTAAATTGTATCTGAATAGATGGAAATTCATCTATACAAATACAATATCTAGGTTACCATTGAAATGGACTACCACGGATTTTTGATCGGAAATTTCTCATCTTTGCTCCGATGAAAATTCGCTCTAAAGGAGTGGTCACTTTTTCCGCTCGATTTGAGCGGAATCCGCTCTTTTGATTATAGTGTGCAGGTGAAGGCAAGTTGGGAAAGTTGGATGTCGCCTGTCTCCAAACCATTGCTGGTAATTTACTCTTTGTATGTAGAATGTTATGGCATCACTTGTTGGAGGAAGAGCATCACAAGCTTCATATTTATGAAACAAAGTTACTCTTGGCTCATCGCAAGTCTCTTCCTTTTGAAGGTTATAAATTCTACACAGAGTGTTATTTGCAAGGAGGAGGGGGGGGGGGAGGAATTCCCTTTGCACTTCGTGAGGCTTCACTGGTACCTCACTTATATTTTGTCTTATAGGTGGGGAAACATTTTTGAAATGTATTTGCTAATGAATTCCTTTACACATAAAGTGTCTGTCGTTAATTTTTTATTTGTCCGTACCATTACTTCTTGGGAATCTTAAGGCTGCACAGGGAATTTTTTATCGCTAAAGTGGGAATTGCCGAAAACCTGGCACCACTATGTCACATTGTGAGCTAAGTTGATATTTGTGTTAAGGCGTGTAAAGAGCGTAAGATAAAAGCAATGCTGCCGAGGACGGCACTTTAACTAGAACTGTACATTCGCTTTCAGACAACGATTTACAGGAACAGGAAGTAACGGCTACTTCTCTTCAAGAATCTTCTCTGAAACGACTAAGACTGTTGTTTCCCACGGTGTGTAGTGAATCGCAGTTTGCAAAATGGAAAGAGAAAGACAATGGTTAGGTACTAAAGCCCACAATACAGGTGATATTAGGGTAGTCTGTCTGATTTGTAGTGAATCACATTTATCCAAAACTGATCAGTCAACTGGCGTCCGATAAAATTTACGAACATTAATCACCAAAAGGTCATAAGATACGTACCGACAGACTGAAAAAGAAATCAGAGGAACAGGTTGTAAGTGCCTTTAAGACAGCTCATAATCGTTGGCTTGAGGTGAATAAGGAAAAAGTAGAAGTAACATATAGAATGTTCCGTAGTGCCTACGTCGTCGCAAAGAATCATTTGACATTTAGAACATTTCCCGACATTATAAAACTTCAAGAACTGAACGGAATTGCTATGGGTAACGTGTTATATTCCAATGTATCCTGTAGCAACATAGTGAACTTTATCGGTGACTGCATGAGAGAGGAACTTATATCGTACACAAATGAATCTAACACACAGTTCTCTCTCATGATGGATGAATCCACAAATGTATCAAACAAAGTACGTTTGATCATATACTTTCGAATATTGTATGAATAAAACCCATGCAATGTGTTCGTAGATTTACTTTAATTAGCGAATACATCCGGGGAATGTATTGCAAACAGCGTACTGGACAGACTGACTACATTAGGCATTAGTTCAAATACGTTGAAATCTAAACTGGTGGCAATTTGTACTGACAGTGCAAGTAATTTTCAGGGTCAATACCGAGGCGCTGTGAAGCGACTGAAAGATGCAGTAGGTAATGAAAAAATAAAAATATTTCACTGCATGAATCATAAACTTGAATTAGCAATTCATGACGCAGTAAATGTGGTCACAGAAGTATCACATTTGCAAATTTTCGTTGACACATTATACGCCTTTTATTCTATGTCAGCCAAAAATACGCAAGAACTGCACAAGGCTTGTGCAGACCTTTCGTTTGAAATGACTAAAGTAGGTAAGATATTCGATATTAGGTGGGTTACTTCAACTCATCGTTCTGTGCATGCCTTGTGGAACTGTTACGCGGGGCTCTGTGCTCACATGAAGAATTGTTTAGCTGACGATTCAAGAAACAAAACGGAAAAGGCGAAGTGCAAAGGAATGCTATCAACATTCAAGAAATATGAATTTGTAATGGAATTAGCAATTGTAACAGATTCAGTAGATCTAATCCATGAACTTTGCCTGTTCCTACAGTCTCTAGATGCTAGTGTGTTAGCAGCAAGATCCAAAATTGAAAGTACTTTGAACACTCTTCTAGCTTTGAAGGATCATGATGGTTTGAATATAAGTGCCACTAAAAAGAAACTTGAGGGTGGTTCGTTCCGTGGTGAAAGTATTGAGCATCCTTCTGAGCTTACTGTGAAGAAGTGTGAAGGTACAAGGAAGAAATTTTATCAGGTTTATACGATAATATGACAGCTCGATTTCCTGTTGGAAAATCAGGGATACTATCTCATGTATCTGTGCTTCATGAATTTTCTTGGCCTGATGATCCCTTGAAAAAGATGTTGTACGGCGATGAAGATGTACTTATTTTAGCACAGTACTTCGAAACAAATCCTGCTTCTACCCTTGCTGAGTTCAGGGAATACAAGGGCAACACGAAGATCATAGGACCAGAGCTCAGAAGGGTTGCTGAAAAGAGTAGAACTTCTTCCTGTATCCTCGGCTGAAAGTGAACGCGAGTTTTCCGTCATGAATCTCGCCGCAACTGAAATAAGGAATAAGTTAAGTGTGTCAACAGACCTTCTCTTAATTAATATAAATGGGCCACATTCTGAACATTTTTGCCCAGAAAAGTATGTGGTAAAATGGTTGAAAAGTGGGCGTCATTCAGCAACTGATTCTCCAACGGGAAAGAAACCAAAATATAATATTGTTAATCCCATTTGCAAATTGTTCACTGGTAATTATAAGTGAATTACATAAAAGTTCAATTGGACAGCATACTGTCTATATTTCTGTAAGTACCGTAAGGTTTGTCATTAAATATTTCGTATTTTAAATATAACATACAAGTTGTTAATAAAGCAATTTCCTTTACTACTACTTACAAGCAAAATGAACAGGAAATGGGTAAAGTCTTACCCATGACTAACTCTAGAACAGATGGGGAAAATCATTTAAATAGCGCCTTCTTTTGTACAAGGGACATTTAATGGAGTGCGTCATATCGTATTGTTTGGAAGTTTTGTGTCTGTATCTATTTTTTGTTTCATATAAATAACTTTACGGCTTCCATACAAGTAACTTGACGTTGCCTGTGTCGCGTTTGGGGCCTCGAATATCATGTTCAAGGTATACTTTAGTACTTCTAGACCAAAATGAAGAAAATTGCCTTTTATATCGCAGAAATGCATATACAACACGATACTTGTGCGCCAGCATTGGATGACCCTTGCACAACTTACATGTGATTTCTCAGTGGTGAAATTGTTTTTTTTTTTTGTTTTTTTTTTCGCTCTCTTAACGTAAATCAACATCATAAAGAAAAACTCTTTTCCGTGCATTTTCCACTGCATCATGTAGCAGTATCTCAAGCTTTGCGTATAATATTTTTCGGCTCTATATGCGCCTTGATTTTTCCCCCTACCTCTTTCGGCGACAAATAACACACTGATTCTACATACAAAAATTTTCTGCTGATTTGAATGATTCTTCCTGAAGCTTTACCAAGGTTTTGCAGAAGATGGTAATTTTGAAAGAATGTTTCCACGTTTTCTTCTTACCACGACCAGCAATGTGGGAAATAGTATCGCAGCCTGTACTGGCATGAAATGGAATTATACAACTCAGATTTTTTTGCCACAATGGACAACTTCTCACAAAGTGAATGAATAGGTATGTACTTTGGTTTCGATGTTGTGCCCGTTTTTAGCCACAGTTCTTTGCAATTTATTTTATTGTAATGCGCTATTAAAAGTACTAAAACATCAGTATCTCGTGCTGAGACAACAATATCAGCTTGAGTATGTAGACAATGTAATAAATTCTTGTATCTGCTTTTACATGTTCGGCAACTAAGGAATTGTATCCACATTTGGCTCTGAAGATTTCGCCGTGCCTTCTTCTTCGAATGCTCCAGAAACAATAGTGGATTTGTTTCCAGGAGTTTGAATAATTAGCTCCTCTGACAACAACAAGCAGACAAGGTCAGCCTTATTTTCTGGAAGTGCCAAACATCTTTCCCAGTTATTAGGTACAGGAACGTATCTGTTTTCAACCGATCCTCTAATGGGTGTATTCCTTTGAAGCGTTTCTGTCTTGTTTTTTCTTTTATGCATTGTGATCTATAACGATCAAATACAATGTCCACTCTGTCGAAACTGTCACCAAGATGAAGTACATAATTTACAAAACAGTTCGCCACATCTCCGAAAGTTTTGGCACTACTTGGTCCCTATAGTCATCAAAGAAGCTAAACCATCTACTATAAGACACGAGTTACCGTCTAAAGTCACAACTGGGAAGCAAGTTGTATAACTGGTCAATATATCTGCAAGAGCTGCCTTCTTTCCAGTTCTGAGATCTCCATTTAATTCTGCGATGGAAATGGGCACTGGCAATAACTCATGTTGTAATATTTTTTTCCAGATTCACTACCATACCTGCTTGACACGCCATAATTAAGCGGTGCCAAATACTTCTGTCAGTTTCTAATACAACGTTATTACGTTTGGGTTGTTTAACAGTATAAACAGAAGCAAATGTTAGTGCTTTGGCTTTCTTCAGTGGAGAGTAGAAACTCTCATGAGAAGCAGTTTCTTTCGGTAGGATTAGCCTTTCTCTAACAAATTGTAACATTTGATCTTGACCTAATTTCTCGGCGTTGAGTAATAAATCTTAAATTTCAGGTGTTGCCATGTCCACTGTTGAAAGAGCATGAAGGTCGGATTTAGATGAATCTTCTGAGGAGACATGTAACTTTAATTTCATTTGAAAAATTCTACTTGCATCAGAATGATCTCTCATTTGCCTTGCTTTAGTAAATTCGTTTCGAGTCATTCGGCCATCAAGTCCAAGAGAAAAAAATTCTCTTGTCTGAGATGCTATTTGTGCATGTAAATTATACGATAAGGACCACCTGCTGAATATGTCTTTTTAATTCCAATAGTGCCTCCTCCTCTCTTTCCTCTTGCAATAAGCCATTCTTGACTGTGATCTGGATCAACTTCATCGAAGCTTCCATTTAAACCTTTAACAATCCAATTTCCATGTTCAAATTCTTGCAGTACTTCTTGAGGAAGATTATGCATCTCTGTAATATATATCACTCCCCATCTTGCATAGTTAGTGTGGTCTTATCTGAAGAAATATGGTAACATCTTAAATGCATATATGTGTAAATCCCATATTCCATCCCTTTCAGCTCTTACGAAAAGTAGAAGAATACAAACCATGTCCATAGTTACACCAGAACCGGTAGTTCGGTTTATCACTTGTGAAGTCATCGAAGAATCTGGACAGTATGCTATGGAAATTCATTGTTCCTGATGAATCTATAAGACTATCAAAATCATGATCTGTTGTTTCATCCATGCAATTTAACAAGTGCTAACCGAGTTCATTATCATGTTCTTGGATGCAATTAAGAAGTTTCGGAAGGAGGAGTTGTCACAAAGCTTGCAGCGTGATTTTATGAGCTCTAACTTCTTTGGCATAATCTTTTCCCAGTAGCACATTTGCAGCTCTAGTTTAACTAAAGATATTGCTTTCCACCCACATTTGAGACAATCCAGAATCAGACATATGCTCTCCTATTGCTTTTAAGAAGTTCATACAAATATGGAGACCTCCTTGTCGGGGAATTAATATATTTTTGTATTCTTCCACTTCAATTCCATAAGCCGGCCGGCCGGGTGGTCGAGCGGTCTGCGGCGGTAGGCTATCGACTCAACGGTCCCGGGTTCGAGTCTCAGCAGGGGCATGGGTGTGGATTTTAACACTTAACAGCTAAAGGCAAATCGTGACGGGCCGAAGTCCAAAGTTACTGAACTGGCCCATATAAAAATAAAGTTTACCAAAAAAGTTTTTTTCAATTCCATAAGATGCGGAAAGGGCTTGATCAACAGTCAATATTATATATTTCTGCTCGCACAATCGTGTGTACAATTCTTTTCACAGCTGTATTCAAAGTATCAATGCGATGAGCTGGTTCATGAATAATAGGAAAGTACCCAACAGTTGATACTACATGATTATTGTGGCTAAGACTAACATTAAAAGCAGTCCAGTTTATCTTTGGATTTTGCCTCAGTATAAAGGAAGCCATATCTGCTGCCAGTACCTTCAATATTTGTGGGGAGTCGTTATTTGCAATAAACCATTCTTCTTTAATATTTTCGCTGAAGAATAGATCGCTAGAGGGTCCTATAATATTGGCAGGATAGATAGCTGATATCTCATCTGGAACAGACAACGTTGTATGTTTGCTTGGTACTACATCACTAAGAATAATGCTGGGCGGAGTACCTCGTTGCCAAACAGCATACTGTGTTGCATACAACGTGTTTCTTCCATCGAGTGTTCTATCGTTAATGTCAATGTTGTCAGTAATAAAATGTAAGAATTTTCCTTTAGCTATATTTGGTGATATGACTGTTCTAGTTTCAGAGTCAGTTGAAGCTAATGTGCTTTCTGCTAACGCTGTATCTGATTTAAGGATGTATTTATATCCAATTATATGACCAGCTTTGTGAAATAATTCCACTAACTGTTTGGATCTTGTAGTCTGACGTATAGTGCTTCCAAGTCCGACATATTTTCCACCACCGGCACTATAAATTACATCTTGAGCAATACTAAGGACCCTAGAAAGTACGAGAGATTCTTGTGGTTGTTCCACGTAAGACACATTTGATTAATTGTTTTCATCATCATCATCATGTTCATTTATGCTTATTTCTCCAGAACTCTCTATAAATGACTGACCACCTAAAAGAATTTGCAAGATAACGTACAGACTATTAGGTAGGTACACATGCTACTTCATCTCCTTTTGTTACACTTGCACCATAGTATACAGGATGAGAGAGTATGTCTGACCTAAGTTTTAAAGCTACATGCACCATTGATAATCATCCTCATTATCAGGTTTGTAAGTTGGTATTGTAAATTGAAAATCATCCTGCTGTGACTCTGTCAGATTAGTAATGGCCAGATGGCGGAATTTAATTGGTGTAAGTAGAGTTTGCCTTTCTGCTGCTCGTTGATGATAAAGTGGATATCGAAGTGAGCTTTTCTTTGAATGTTTGCAATCTTCTAAGAAATGAGTTTGGCACCGGCTGTACAGTTTATTTTGCTAGTTTGCAGTAACGATCCTTCACTTCACATAGTTTAAGTACATGGCCCTGTTTAGCACAGTTTTTTAGTTCGTCACTAAGCCACACTAACACTCACTCGCTCCACAATCATTTTTTGTTTTGGAAGTGTTCAAAAAACGTTTGTAACAATTTGGGTGGTACTTAGCTTCTGCTGCAAGGAGATCACTTACGAGGGAGAATCTGACACTTAACGTAGGATGATATTTCGCTAACTCAAGTATTCCGTTACTTGTATTAAATGTGCTTACAGATGAAAGTTTCTCACTGGAACTAGGATCCTGGCAGAAGATAGTTTTTCCAGCTCATGGGATGAGTAGAACTTCGTAACTCTGAATCACTTCGAGAATATTCAACACTTGACTTACCCGTTGATGGAAGTTCTTGTGAAAGTTTTTTCTTCAACCTATTTATTCTACCTTTGTCTGTGAATTAAGCATAGCAATATTTATGCCAAACCAATGACTGCTTACGTTCAGATTGCACAGAATAAGTTACACGTTCAATTACTTCATATTTTGAGTCCTTTAGTTCACGTCTAGCAGTTGCTGCCGCAAGTAATGCACACAATCCTTTCTCACTTGCATTGACAATAGTGTCAGTCCTTACTTCCTGGTATATGATACATAAATCATTTGATACATTCCTTCTCTTCAGTTCCAACAAAGGCTCCATGCTTGTGAACACATTTAACCTACACACTCAATCTCACCCTAACTGTAGTCTTCCAACGTCCTTTTTACTTTTAGTGGTACAAATTTATCAGTATGTATTAAATTTAACGCTTCACTTAATTTCAAGGTTACTCACAGATTTACACTTGCAACATAAACATCAAATAAAGTTTTTAATTTGTTTCTTTCGTTGAAGTAACAGCGTATTTTATCACTTCGGTGCATTGAGTTTGCTGCTAACATTTGCTCTGCCATCTGTTGGGCAATTAATTCTAATCCTGAAATATAAAAGGAACATGTTTCAGTGTTGAAAATCACATATTCATAAAACTATATATAAAAATTCAAATTTAAGAATTAAATGGTCCGATTCATTTCATATCGTATGTTGCATTAACATAATACAGTGTATTTAGCTCATTTCCCGGCGTTCCCATTATCCCAATCTTCTGTAAGAAAGAGGAATGAATTCTATGTATTCGGGACTGTCACCAATCAGCTTAGCGACCCTGAAGACTATATTTAACACTAATATCGGTCGTTTTCGATTATTTTCCCTTGAATTCCCTTCCCCCACCACCTGTAGGGGCGATCACTGATCATTTCAGATCATAGAATTACTTAAATTCTATCCTGCTCACTTTCCAAAATTGTGATAGTGGCCTACGACTTCTCACAACCTTAAAAAAAAAAAAAACTAGAAAAAAGTGGCAAGGAGCCTAGTGAAGGCCCTTATAACTTTAACTGCAATTTTGAAGTTTCAAAGTAGAATTTCAGCTTCGTAAACAAAATATTTAAATTCAGCATGGTCGAATTATGTTAAAAAGCCTATTTACCAGCTTTTCACCAAAAATGCCTCCTGGTCGATTAATATGCATCTTTCTGAAAATTGGCACCAGTCTATATGGAATTCTTTCTTAACCAGAGACCTAAACCTCATAGCCCAACCACAGCTTTCCTCCTTAACCTAGTCAACCTAGTACTCACAGGTAACAACTTCACCTTTGACAACAAACACTACCTTTAGATCCGAGGCACAGCCATGGGTACGAGAATGGACCCTTCTTATGCTAATCTGTTTATGGGCAAACTCGAACATGATTTCCTGCAAACTCAACCTCTGACCCCTCTACTCTGGGTAAGATTCTTGGACGATATAATGATGCTATGGACTCATGGTGAAACCAGTCTCAAGACATTTCTAGAACAACTGGACCAATTCCCTGTTGTCCAGTTCACCTGGTCCATTTCCGACAGTCCTTGACGTAGACATGACCTTAGAAAACAACACTCTGACCACTTCCTCTCACATAAAACCCACCAACCATTGCAATATTTACACTATTCAAGTTCCCATCCTTACCACACCAAGAAAGCGATTCCTTTCTCCCTTGCCCTCAGAGGACAACGCCTGAATTCCACCACCTCTGTTGCTGAAACTTACAACCAACGCCTCCAGGAGGCTCTAGTCAACCGAGGCTACCCTTCTAACCTTGTAACCAAACAGATCCGCCGTGCATCCTCACACACTCAACCCACTCAAAAATCCAACCCACCGGCTCTAATCACCCAGTTCCATCCTAAACTAACCAAGGTCAAACAAATCCTACACTCGAATTCCACATTCTCCAATTTGACCAAGACATAAGATCAATATTCCGTACGAATCCCTCCTTTCCACCACACCAAACCGGCGCACAGACATGCCAGAGACCCAGATGTAAGATCTCCATTTTCATCAGTTCTCCCACAATCACTATCAATACTGCTAATGGTCGGTACACCCTCAATCCCAAGGCTACATGCAACACCCCTAATGTTATATACATCGTAACCTGCAAGTTCTGTGATGCCTTTTATGTGGGGGAAACAAGTTGTGCTCTTAACATTCGAATTAATAACCATCGTCACTTCTGTACTATCAACAAACCGGATGCCCCAGTTTCCTTGCACACCGAGTCTCACAATACCAATTTTGATCTATCTTTCTTGGTTGCCATAATCTACATTTTACCCCCTACGAATAGCTCCTCAACACGCCGTCTGTAGGAGAATGCCTTTATTCACGGTTTGAGCGCGAAAATAAAACCTGAGCTTAATCTTTAATAACTCTAGTTCCCCTTTTCCTCTGCATTTTCAACACATTTCCATCCACGTTCCCACCTTGTACTTACACCCTATACAGTTATTATTATTTCAAGTTCCGGATATCTACGCGCTACAGCAGTCAGTTGTTCTCAAGTTTTGATGCTTTGTCCGCTACGTGTCGCCACTGTTTCTTCAAACTTGTACTTTGTGAACACGTGAACTTCGCTGTCTTTCTCTTTACTTGAAAAAGTGTGAATACACGAAATATAGTGACTTTATTTATGTTAATATGTGTGATCTAATGCGAAAGTAAGCTGTAAATATTATCCTTTTTTCTCCTTCATTTGTCTTAAATTGCCTTCCCGGCTTTCCTTTGTATTTGTTATATATATACTCTTGTAGTTTTTAATTGAAATTTATTTTTGACTCTAAGTAACCTCTATACTTTGTTTGTAGGAATGTGCATTGTTCGTATGCTGTATGTGGATGACAAACTACTGGTTTAGTTTGATGCCTTTGGCCCAAAAACGAATGTAGATGATCTCTGCTTTAAACTCTTTAGTGTACTATGGTTTTCTTCTGAATGTCCTATTAATATTCATTATTTCAAAATCATTGGATATGAATATTTTTAGATGTTGTTCTTTTCTTATGATCCTTGTTGTTATCCTGGCTCTGATATCCTTGTCTGTCTGTGAGTAATGTTCTCTATATAAATTTGATCCCCATTGTTTCATTTTTATGTTTTCGATATATATTAGGGATGGGTTTTCGATACATAGATACTTGCAAAGTATCGGTATCGATCGGTACCCTACTTTTTAGATACTTGCATATTTTATTTTTTGGTAATGATATCTTTTTCTGAAAATAATCACATAGTAGAACGTTATAACTTACATCTCAGTCAGAGTTTTTTGAATTTGAATTTTATTTATAGCTTTTAGTCATCCATAGCTCCGGTCGGGAAAGGATATGGGTTAAAGGATGCAGGAAATAGACAGCCAGACCCTAACTTCAAAGTTCCATCCTGGTAATGTCTGGTGTGAACGAGAAGATACCATGAAAAACATCAGTCAGGATAGTCGGCCCCTGGTAGTGAAACCAGCTCTCTACCAGGTAAGCTACCGACGCTTCGTACAAAGCTTCTTAAGTTTTCAAAAGAAAAGTACCTTAAAGGAAGAGGTGTTATTACTAATGAATTCAATACATTGATATGTTTTTCGCACTAATATCTTTCTCTGAAAATAATTCCATGGTAGAACGTTATAACTTAATGATTCTTGAATCCTTACCCAAGATTTTAGAACCTATTTCTCAACAGTATGATATAGCAGAATCAACCAAAACATTCTTTTCGACATGATTCAAAGATTAAAACGATGAATGTGCTTTTTTAATGCCCAACATTGACCATCCCGTATGCTAAAGAACAATTGGTTGGTTTAATCAAAAGGATGAGATCAGAACTTTCGCATTCCCTGATTTTCAATCCAAAATTGAAACCTGCAATTCAGCATTTAAAACAACTGAATTCAGTCATCTAAGAACCGTTTCTAAAATTGAAACGGATGCCTTTTTTTAAAAAAAAGGATTCAAATTAAACTATATGACTTTGTGCTCTAGCAACCTAAAGAGAACAGGTATCCCTTGCCTTAAATGTTTATGATGTAAGTAGTACGGCACCGAGCCGCCGTAGCTCAGTAGTAAAGCGCTGGCGTAGCATTCGGGAGGTCGTGGGTTCGATCCCAGCGGCAGACCATTCTGACTTAGGATTTTCCAGGGTTTTTCCTCAGTCATACCAGGTTCACACCTTCAACATAGGCCCTGGCCGACTCCTTTCCGAATCCTCCCCCCCCCTCCAGGCTTGAGCTTTAGATGCCTAAAGGCCATAAATAAAATTCAGGTACTAGAACATCTATGGTTACCTACGGTTGTGAAGAGATTACTGCATTCGTTGACGTCATAGTGGCCCACTGTCAATGCAAAGAGTAGTACTTGTGTTCGTAAGTTGAGCACATTTGGCGATCCATTTTGCTCTGTCGAAAATTTTAGATTGCAGTTCCTTGAAAATGTGGTTATATGGGTCAATTTTTGGATTAGTAGAGAGCGTAATAGGTACTCACGTTTTCTATGGAATTCGTTGTGTTGTGGATTTTCGGAAAATAAAGTTATGTTTGCCTAGACACTGACACTAACGTTATTGTCATACTAAATAATTGTTATAAACCAGAACTTATTTAATGAAATAGTAGCGTTACGTCATACGAAAGCTGTATACTTACATTTTAATTATTAATTTAGAAACATACATTGAACACTGTGAATAAAAGTATCGATGGTCAGAAATAAGTATCGGTATCGAGTATCAAGAAATTCTGGTATCGACCCATCTTTAATGTGTGTATATATATATATATATATATATATAAGGTAAATACTTCCAGCTTATATGTTCTGTATTAGATCACACATATATTCAAATATATAAAAGTCACTAAGATATTTTCGTGGACACAGTTGCACGTATTCATGTGTAGAGGAATAGAGCGAAGTGCATTTATTCACAAAGTACAAATTGAAGAGATAGTGGCGACACGTAGCAGACGATGCATCAAACAACTTGGAGAACAACTGACTGCTGTAGCGCGTAGGTTTTCAGAGCTTGGAACAATAACAACTGTATAGCGTGTAAGTACAGGGTGAGATCGTGGTTGGAAATGTGTTGAAAATGCAGAGCAAACGGGACGTTTAAAGTTAGTGAAGGTTAAGGCCAGGATAGATTTTCGCGCTTAAACCATGAATAAAGGCACTCTCGCAGACGGCGTGTTTAGGTGTTGCTCGTGGGGGGTAAAATGTGGATTATGGCAACCAGGAAAGATAGATCAAAACTGGTATTAGGGGACTCGATTGATCTTGTGTCTGGGTCAGATTGGAGGATGTGGAAATTAGAGTATAGGATTTGTTTGACCTTGGTTAGTTTAGGATGGAACTGGGTGATTAGAGCCGGTACACAGTGTTCAATTTGAACAATCTAGCTGGAAAAAACTCCGAATGATTCTGTTATTTGATTAATATACTTGCCATGTCCTCCATTGATCCTATTAACCTTCTCTAATATTTTACCATGCTTCTTAGTGATTCTACTCCTCTTCATTAATTTTGCATGTTATAATAAGTTTATAAAGTTATAATAAATATAATCATGTGAGAAATATCTTACAATCGTGGCATGTAAGCACCATAAAATATTTGTACAGGCGTAAATTATAATAATAATTATATGTAATTGGAAAAGTGTCTAATAATAATACTTAAAAAGTAGTATTGATATTAGTGTTTCAAATAGAGAAATATTGTTACACATTTTTTTTTTATTTATAGGGGTTAACTTACCCCACTACCGGTAACTTTTTTTTTTAATTGTTCATTGTCGGTACCAGTATAATACAAAAATATGACAAAGTGTAATAATAACAGTACAATTTCAACAATATATCTTACTTTCAGTATGACTCAAACATTACATAAATATGTTTGTTCTCGGAAGAAATTCTATAAAACACTTAAATCTGACTAGAATAATTAAATAAAACTTTTAAGAATGATAGATTGTCACACTCGGATTAGTTGAGTGGCCAAAATTGTACTCTATACTATAAGAACTATTGAAAATACCTGTTAACCTTAGAAAGCCTATACACCAAGTTGGAATACAGGGATGCGAACACTGAGTGACGCTAAAGACTAAAGACCAATGGGGTGCTTGGCCTTAAGTAAAGTATTTTTTATAAGTTTCTAAGTTACAAGAACTAATGTTGGTAAAAGTTGCAAATTCGAACCTCAAGTGGGTCTTGAAGTTCTCAAGTGTATTGGTTGCTTCACTCCTGTCAGTGTAATGTAACAAAGCCGCTAATAACCAAGTGAGCACTTTCTGTTTGAATTTGGTGAAGAACTTGGTGTGGTCGTAGGAGAATGTCAGTAACAAAATAGTGAGGTGAGGTGCATTGCACTATTTGATTAATGATGCCTTTGACATACAAAAGTATTCTGACATCTCGATTACATTTCGTTATGTAATGAAAAATATTGTCAGGCATATTACGCACTTGGCAATGATCAGATTGGACCATATGGCGTTTATACAAGGATGCTTGTGTAGGTAAAATATCGTGGAGAAGACAATACCATTTGTTGACGGCAGTAGGGAGATGTTTAATGTCCCAGACGTTTGTCCAAATTTGTGAGGTTTCAAGGTTACTAAGGTTCAGAGTGTGATCTTGAGAAAATCTATACCACTGTCGTACCACCGTCCACTCTTGGACCGCAGTTTGGCTAACAGTCCCGTAGGAAATGTTTAAGAAGGGGTCAGTTAATTCAGGAGCTAAGATGCTCCACGGGCGGATATTCATGGGCGTTTGTATGATCATGAAGTGCAGTATCATCTGGTAATATTCATTGGCAATTAAGGTTTCGTCACCGGTAATGCTATGTAATAATCGGTGTGCTCTGAGCACTAGTCCTTGCATTCTGAGATCTTTTAGGTTCAAGCAAACAAATTTGTACGTTAAGTACAGCTTTGGTCGGGCGATCCGAATTGGATAGCCTGTCCATATGAAATACCCAGTATATTTGAACACTTTAGCTAAACTGCTCTAGGGAAGTGGGAAAAGTTGTAAAAAGTATTAGAATTTACTGTAGATGAATGCGTTGATGAACTGGACTGTGGCTTTAAGAGTGTATTTTTTTTATTATATTTTTTAGTTTCGATAAGACATGATTGTACCAGATGTTGGGCATTATCGTATTGAACTGCACGTAGGTTCTTTTGCCAACATATGCCTAAAATAGAAATTTGTTCCTCCACAGAAAATACTGTTTTCATATCCGAGGTGTATCTTGGAGAGAGTAATAATAATTTACTTTTCTTAGTGCTTAATTGAAAACCTGCGGTTTGTTCTAACTTATTAAACAGTTGTTGTATAAAGTATAATTCTTTACAGGACCTTATAATTAAGCTTATATCATCTAAGTACAAATAAAGTTTCAGATTGACACTTCGAAAGTTCCATCCTTCTAAATTGTGAGCAATATAATTGAGTTTTTTTTTTTTTCATTTTGGGACCCACCTTCCACCCCTGTCTCTATGCATTCTTTGCACAAAATGGGTTGTGCACTTCCAAGGGCGTGCAGCACGAGCAGTTGTTCGCTCTTCCCATTTTGGGACAGGCAGTCCCTAGAGATTTTCGGATTGCCGGTGTTCCGACAGTCCGAGAAGCTCCTTTGTTCCCTCAGTTTTGACCTTGGGTGGTGCGGGACGGACTTTGGACCAGGCGTCCAGAATGTTCTCCTGGTCTTTATTCCTAATTTTGGAATTTTTTTTCTTGGGGGGGATGCCCTACCATTATCTTTTATTTGCAATTTTATACAGAAAACATTTAACATATAGAACAACACACATACACACAAGGACAGCACAACATAGACGTCGACTCAAGATGGCTTCCTCTTCTTTTTCTGAAACGATAAGAAAAAGGGGGAGGGAAATGAAGCTGGACTGCAACGTAAGTATTACTGGAATTTTCTCACAAAGTTTTTGCTGGTCCGTTCTGTTTTTTCATTTCTGGTTCCCTTCCTCCTTTACTCACGAAGTTTGTCTTGTTCCTCAAGTCACCATCACATCACACACACAACACTTACAGGCTAATATATTTAAAAATGCTTGAATGTTTGTGTCCCGGATTCCAGGTCACTCACATTTAGTTTCTGTTTTATCTTTTTTTTTATTTTTTTTCGCTTTCTTGTTTTAATCTTCTATTATATTTGGCCTCCCGTCACCACTCACACACACGCACACTGCTACTTGAGCGTCTCTTGCTGCCGGATTCCTGTAGCAAGGCACCCACCAGGACACCGCTGGTTTCCAGCGGTCACACACTCGCTCACTATTACGCACTTTCACTGATCTGGATTTTGTGCACTATTGTTGATTTAGTTATTATTTTAATTTTTCTCTTTTTTTTTAATGGAGTTTTGTTATAGATTTAGTTTGCTTACGTTATTTTTTTCAGTTTCGGATTGTTCTAGTACCCGGATCGTTCCATACCGCCTGCTGATAGCGAAGCTCACGCTCGTCGAACCGGCCGCGCAAACTCGCCTCGCCCGCGAGGTCCGCGTCACGTTTCCCTCCATGCGGTATCAGCTCCCTAATCTGTTTTCTATTGGTCAGCCTCTGGTCTTCGCCGCGCCCGGCCTCGGTCGCCCCCGGATATGAATTTCCTTCTGTGATACTCTGTTACTTTTTGGGTTATCTCCTGGAGAACAATCGCCAGTTCTGGTGTTCTCAGAACTTCAGCGATTTCCATATCCTCCAGGAGAGTTCTTTGTTCGCCAACCAGGTTTTCTGTTTCTTCGCATTTTAGCATTACGTGTTCCGGGGTAGCGACCGACCCACAGACGCGACACAGGTTATCCTCCACTATATTCATATCTTTCAGTTTCTGCCTGAATGGGCCATGTCCCGTGAGGAAGTGTAACAGACCTCCCGTAATCTCCACTTCGAGCTCCATCCTGCCAACCACGTCCGGTATTATACTATATAATCTTCTAGCTTTCGGGCATTCTTGCCATAGATGCTGCCATGCATTGATTAGTATTTCCTGCACATCCTGCTTGTTGTCCACAGGAGCATGTAGTATCCTAGTGACTTTTTCGTTATTCTTCTTTTTGATCCAATACATAGCACCAAGCTTTTTGACTTGTAGGTGCAATGGCATGGTTGCTGCAGCCACCTGGAGTGCCTCCACCGGCGTTGTTCTGTATGCTCCTGTGAGTCTTATCAGAAGTTGCCTTTGAGCACGGTTTATTGTTTGACTTTGTCTGACATCATCCATCCGGTGGCTCCAGACACTGGCGGCGTATCCGACTAAAGATCTTATGATGACGTCATGGTACAGCTTAACAATTTTTATCGGTATCCTTAGTTCTTTTGTCGCAATGTTTACTAGTTTATGTGCGATTTTGATTGCTTTGCTTGATATCAATTCGGTGTGTTTTCTGAAGTTTAACTTTTCGTCAAGTGTTATTCCTAAATATTTAAAAGTTTGTACTCTGTTAATTGTTTTATTATTAATTTTGATTATAGGTCCTCTGTTAAGATTAAGTTTTCCTTTAAATAGTACAAATTTTGTTTTCTGCTGAGACTGTTAATTTATTATTACTGCACCATGACGCCATTTCTCTTGTGACGGCGTTAGATTTCCTTTCTATCTCCAATCTGCTGTTTCCTTTTATTACCACCGCCAGGTC
>JAGDQP010006953.1:32322-65156 GCA_022664845.1 Lepisma saccharinum | reverse complement strand
AAATTGTTTCCGTCGTCTCCTTCAATTCCCACCATTCTCACTTACAGTGTGCATGTACCATGGCCACTTCCGTGTGCAAAACATATTTAGTCCAGATTAGGTGGTAATTGCGGTAACAACGTAACATTTAATATTTGTATCTGTTTTACTAATAAAAATTGTTTCCGCCGTCTCCTTCAATTCCCACCATTCTCACGTACACTGTGCCTGTACCGTGGGCACTTCCGTGCGCAGAAAATAAATGGTGCAGATTTGATAGTAGCTGTGGTAACAACGCAACATTAAATTTTCGTATTTGCTTTTTCCAATATTTTTTTCCGCCGTCTCCTTCATTTCTCACCATTCTTACTTACAGTGTGCTTGTACGATGGTCACTTCCGTGCGCAGAAAATATTTGGTACAGATTGGGTGGTAATTGCGGAAACAACGTAAAATTAAATATTCGTATTTGCTTTTTACATTGAAAATTGTTTCCGCCTTCTCCTTCAATTCCCACTATTCTCACCTACAGTGTGCATGTACCATGGTCACTTCCGTGCGCAGAAAATATTTGGTCAAGATTGGATGGTAACTGTGGTAACAACGTAACATTAAATATTCGCATCTGCTTTTTCCAATAAAGAACTGTTTCCACCGTCTCTTTCAATTCCCACCATTCTCACTTACAATGTGCATGTACCATGGTCAGTTCCGTGCGCTGAAAAGATTTGGTCGAGATTGGATGGTAACTGTGGTAACAACGTAACATTAAATATTCGTATCTGCTTTTTCAAACAAAAATTTTTTTCCGCCGTCTCCTTCAATTCCCACCATTCTCACTTACAGTGTGCATGCACCATGGTCACTTTCGTGCGCAGAAAATATCTGGTCCACATTTTGTGGTAACTGTGGTAACAACGTAACATTAAATATTCGTATCTGCTTTTTCCAATAAAGAATAGTTTCCACCGTCTCTTTCAATTCCCACCATTCTCACTTACCGTGTGAATGTATCATCGTCACTTCCGTGCGCAGCAATTATTTCGACCAGATTGGATGTTATTTGTGGTAACAATGTAATATTAAATATTCGTATTTGCTTTTCCAAATATTTTTTTTCCGCCGTCTCGTTCAAATTCCACCATTCTCACTTACAGTGTGCATGTACCATGGTTACTTCCGTGCGCAGAAAATATTTCGTTCAGATTGAATGGTATTTGTGGTAACAACGTAACATTAAATATTCGTATCTGCATTCCCAAAAATTGTTTCCACCGTCTCTTTCAATTATCACCATTCCAACTTACCGTGTGCATGTATCATGGTCACTTCCGTATGCAGAAATTATTTCGACCATTTGGATGTTATTTGTGGTAACAATGAAATATTAAATATTCGTATTCGCATTTTCCAATTTTTTTTCCGCCTTCTCGTTTAATTCCCACCATTCTCACTTACAGTGTGCATGTACCATGGTTACTTCCGTGCGCAGAAAATATTTGGTCCAGATTGGGTGGTAATTGATGTAACAACATAACATTAAATATTCGTATCTGCTTTATCTAATAAAAAAATGTTTCCACCGTCTCCTTCAATTCCCACCATTCTCACTTACACTGTGCATGTATCATGGTCACTTACGTGCGCAGAAATTAATTCGACCAGATTGGATGCTATTTGTGGTAACAACGTAATATTAAATATTCATATATGCTTTTCCCAATAATTTTTTTCGCCGTCTCCTTCATTTCCTACCATTCTCACTTACAGTGTGCATGTACCATGGTCACTAACGTGCGCAGAAAATATTTGGTCCAGATTGGATGGTAATTGTGGTAACAACGTAACATAAAATATTGGTATCTGCTTTTTCAAATAAAAAATTCTCTCCGCCGTCTCCTTCAATTCCCACCATTCTCACTTACAGTGTGCATGTACCATGGTCCTTTCCGTGCGCAGAAAAAAAATGGTTTAGATTGGATGGTAACTGTGCTAACAAGGTATTATTAAATATTCGTATCTGTTTTCTCCATTAAAAAATTGTTTCCACAGTTTTCTTCAATTTCCACGATTCTCACTTACAGTGTGCATGTACCATGGTTACTTCCGTGCGCAGAAAATATTTTATATAGATTGGATTTTAACTGTGGTAGCAAAGTTACATTAAATATTCATATCTGATTTTTCAAATAAAAAAATCTATCCGCCGTCTCATTCAATTCCCACCATTCTCACTTACAGTGTGCATGTACCATGGTCACTTCCGTGCGCAAAAAACAATTGGTCCAGATTTGATAGTAACTGTGGTAACAACGTAACATTAAATATTCGTATCTGCTTTTTCCAATATTTTTTTCCGCCGTCTCCTTCAATTCTCACCATTCTTACTTACAGTGTTCTTGTACGATGGTCACTTCCGTGCGCAGAAAATATTTGGTAGAGATCGGGTATTAATTGCGGAAACAACGTAAAATTAAATATTCGTATTTCCTTTTTACAATAAAAATTGTTTCCGCCTTCTCCTTCAATTCCCACCATTCTCACCTACAGTGTGCATGTACCATGGTCACTTCCGTGCGCAGTAAATATTTGGTCAAGATTGGATGGTAATTGATGTAACAACATAGCATTAAATATTCGTATCTGCTTTTTCTAATAAAAAATTGTTTCCGCTATCTTCTTCAGTTCCAACCATTCTCACTTACAGTGTGCATGTACCATGGTTACTTCCGTGCGCAGAAAATATTTGGTCCAGATTGGGTGTTAATTGATGTAACAACATAACATTAAATATTCGTATCTGCTTTTTCTAATAAAAATTTTTTTCCGCCGTCTCCTTCAATTCCCACCATTCTCACTTACACTGTGCATGTATCATGGTCACTTCCGTGCGCAGAAATTATTTCGACCAGATTGGATGCTATTTGTGGTAACAACGTAATATTAAATATTCATATCTGCTTTTCCCAATATTTTTTTTCGCCGTCTCCTTCAATTAACACCATTCTCACTTACAGTGTGCCGTTACCATGGTCACTAACGTGCGCAGAAAATATTTTGTCTAGATTGGATGGTAATTGTGGTAACAACGTAATATTGAATATTCGTATCTGTTTTTTCAATTAAAAAAATGTTTCCGCTGTCTTCTTCAGTTCCAACCATTCTCACATACAGTGTGCATGTACCATGGTTACTTCCGTACGCAGAAAATATTTGGTCCAGATTGGGTGGTAATTGATGTAACAACATAACATTAAATATTCGTATCTGCTTTTTCTAATAAAAAATTGTTTCCGCCGTCTCCTTCAATTCTCACCATTCTTACTTACAGTGTGCTTGTACGATAGTCACTTCCGTGCGCAGAAAATATTTGGTACAGATTGGGTGGTAATTGTGGTAACAACGTAACATTAAATATTCGTATCTGCTTTTCCAATAATTTTTTTTCCGCCGTCTCCTTTAATTCCCACCATTCTCACTTACAGTGTGCGTGTATCATGGTTACTTCCGTGCGCAAAAAATATTTGGTCCATATTGGGTGGAAATTGTGGTAACAACGGACTCAGTGACCAGTTTTCACGTAATGAAAGGCCGTACATTGCTGAACAGGAAGAAAATTCAGAAACGGAGCATACTTTAAACTAGTTCGTGCCATTGAGAACAAATGTAAACATAAATAAAGTTGATGTTTTCTTTGAACCCAACAACAGGGTGCTTCAGAAACACAATATTCAAATACTTCCTCAAGTTATATCAGGTTGCACACCACATGCTTTCGTTACTAATTTATGCAATAAAAGTGTTTTTTACGTAAAAACACGGCAGAATTTTTACACAATTTGAGATAGAAAAAGTACCGACCTCAAAATTGAAAGCGGATGCAGCTGTGCTGACTAATTTACAAGTAAATCAGTCATAGGATGCAGAACTACAGCGACGTTTACAAGAAACTGAAAAACTATTTGGCATTTCTAAATTTCAGATATCTGACAAATTAACTAGCGAAGAGAATACTATGGTACAAAAGTTACTGTACGAATTACGTGGCATCTGGTGGTGTTTTTCATCTGACATAAGTATCGTTAAAAACTACGCACAGAAGCTAAACATAGATAAGAATATAAAGCCATTCGCGCATATCTCTAAGGAAATTCCAAAAAAATGCTCCCAGAAATAAAGGATAATGTTGACGCCTTGTGTCAAGTAGATGTGCTACGACATTTACACTACTACTCCTACAACCAACACCACTAATAATAATAATAATAATAATAATAATAATAATAATAATAATAATAATAATAATAATAATAATAGAATTCTTAACAACTTTTTCCCTTTTAATACTATTTCGGAACATTTTATTTTTCGGAACTCTATTTCAAATCTCGATTGTGCAGCCAAAGACACGAACTGCGTAAATGTTTGGTAGTTAGCAATAATGCAACTCACAGACAAATAATTGCCAAGTAATGCAAGTTAGAATTGTCATGATTTTCTTAAACAATTTATATTCTATTGCATAGTGTTTAATACGATTTATTAAAATAGTAGAACAGCGAATTCCACACTTTTGATACCGAAAATCTTTTCTTTCAGCTTTTATTTTCATACAGAAAAAAAATGTAAACTTCAAGCTTCGTTTAATTTTTAAGACTATTCTTCCGTGACATTTATTTTTCATTTTCTGATCAACGTTTTCAAATTTTAGCAACTTACAATGATTTACCAACAACTTATGGCAATCATCATCATCAACATCATACTAATTCTCTTCATCCTTGTGTACTATTTGCTTCAACATCATTGCGAATCTATTAAACGAACAATTAACCCACATAATGTACAAATACCAAAACAAAACACCAATTTAACCGATCATACTCTGCGATTAACAACATCTGAATCTCCAGATTAAGGTTTCGTCAGGGAAAAGGCAATTCAACACCACCTGAACCTAAATCTTGTATTATGATCGATATCCTATTTTAAAATTGAAAAAAAAAACGTAGTTATGATACGAGCATTTAACCCTGTTATTAATATTTTTCAACAATATAATTTTTAGTTCAACTATTATATTTTAACGTTATGTAATCCTTTAGAATTTAGTTAATTAGATCTCCCTTATGACAGACGCCATAGCAATTAGATCCATTATTCATACGTTTTCTTCTTTCTTTATTTTAGTTTTTGGTTTCTCTAATATTTGTTCAATAGTATTCATTTATAATTTTAGTTTTCTATTCATCATAGCCGTTTTAACTTGTAGTAGTAAACGCTATATAGTTTACTCACTTTATCAATACCAGTATAATATCAAAAATAACCTATATAACCTCATTTAGAAGGCTGAATCCAAGTAGGTTTTCCTGCCTTTTTTGTTTTTCGTCAATAATTCAAATTTGAGTGCAGTTAAACAAAAAATAACTTCCACAAACTATAATTTGTTACATACTTGAATAGTGAATACCCTTAATTTGAAATAAAAGTTAACAGAAAATTCAAAACTATGTCAACACACTTTTGGGGACATGGAACTGTCCTAAAAGTCTATTGACATAGATTTGAAGTTACTGTTAAGATTTTTTTAAAGTTAATGGTATTCATTAATGATGTAAGAAACAAACTATATTTTGTGAAAGTTATTTTCTGTTTAATTGCACTCAAATTTGAATAATTGACGAAAAATGAAAAAGGCGGGAAAACCTACTTGGATTCAGCCTTAGAACTATATAAATTATGTATTTCCATTACGAACTTTGGAAGACGATATTGACATTAAGTATATACTTTGCACTCAGTTAAATCAGTCAAATTTTGAAATTTTTAAAATAGAGTACTTTCGTTTAACTTCATTTTTCTATCTTCTATATCTTTCACTTCCACATTTCGAATGCTCATCAGTTATTATAATTTAAAATACCGCCACGACACAAATCACGCAACAGTCAAACAAAGCCAAAAATAAGCAGCAAAAAGAACCCGAAAATACGAAACTCTACCAACTTAAATTTCACGCTTGACATGCTCTAAAAATGAGACAATAGTTATTCAGACCATCATCAACACAAGATACAGCGAAACATTGGCAACATAAACATCATTCTCCCAGAATCAATTTCGCCGCAGAACTTCCAAACTACCATAAAACTTCTAGAACTTCAATCAATACAACAAACCTTTCGAACTTCAATCAATGCAGAATAAACCTTTTCGAACTTCTATCAATGCAGTCATAGTAGTACATAAGTGAATTTCACCATTTTGTTTTCGAGCAGAATTTCAAAATCCACAGGATTCTTCAAAATTCAAACAGAACTTCAAGACCGATATCAATGGCTTCCAGTGACAAAAACGTGAATCCCAATTTTGACCCAAAAGTGAAACCCACATACATCAGTTTTGACCACAAATGACCCCATATACCGCAGTTTTGACCCCAAAAGTGTATACCTAGTGCTTAAAATTATTTTAATCTCAATCAGCTTAAGTGATTTGTTTTGACCAAATGTGTACAACAAGTGTAGTAAAATTAATTCTTCATAACTTCTTCTTTCAATCAGTGATACTAAATATCTTTGGACATCTTGGACAATATTCTTCAATACTTTCCTCAAGTGAATAATATAAGTGTACAAATAACTTTGAAACATTCTCTTTATATTTTTTTTCTGAATATTGCACTAATATTACGTCGATATTTTACGAACGTATGAACTACATAGTGAATATTGAAATAATGCAATTGTAATACTCACCAAACTCCCCGAATTTCATTTGCACTGCAAACCTATGTCACTATACCACGATTATGTTCCAATATTTTTCGAACATTGAACGAAATTCCAACTAGTGCGAACTTTCATTTTTTTCATGAACTACGAACTTTGTAATGCTTTCACGTTTCACCAATGATATTGGAATTTGGACACCTTCATTACTTCGCAAGACTAAATTTTCCGTATTCCTTCACAGGGATATAACTTTCTTCGCTTTTTCGAAATGACGTCAAGCTCAAATTATTGACCCGTTTCACAACAACTTTAAACATTCGAACTCAATAAACACTATATTTCTGTGCTACCAACCGTACTCTTCAACAAACGTCGAAAAGTTTCACCAGTGTTACAGAAGCACACTAACCTTGTGAAGATATACAGTGTCGTTTTAGTGAACCATACAGATTGACTACACATAACTCAGCAAACTTTTCTGCAACTAGTGATAACGCACGTTCTTGGACAGTGACATATGAAGAACTCGTACAACCAACATCAATGTCATTATCACGTGAAATTTTATAAACTGTATGTAAAACTTTCTTTTAGTTACACATTTTGTTTGCAATATATTTTCTAGTACAGTTTATGGGTGAAAACTAAGAAAAACATTTACAAAAAAAAAAAAACCTCATACAAATAAGAACACTTAAAGAACATTTTTCTTCAAAACTGCATACAAAATGACAAGTTTTGTTGTATATATGTGTATTTATATTTGTATTTCTTACTATATTTTATTATGTTAGTTTTAAGGTTACAAACCATTGCAAATTTTCATTTTAAGTACAATTTTGAATTTTATTCATAAGAAAATTTTAATCATTATTTCATTATCGCATTAAAATTTTCCTGCTCGAGCAATGGATAAAATTAAATTTATTCATAAAATTAAAAATAATGGAAAATATTAGGATTTTGTATATTTTTATATTTTTCTTGTAAATTGTTTTGTGAAATGGAAATAAAACCGAAGTCATTTTTTCAACGAGGATGAACAGGGTGAACAGGATGAACAGAGATGCAATATAATGCAATCTATGACGTCTATTGAGAAGTTATTACCTTTCGATCAAATAGCTATACTCCTTGGAACGTCACCTTTCGACCTACATGAAGTTCAGCAGAAAGAAAAGTCAGACCTCACCACACATACACATTTACATCAATCCCGGAACAAACACGAATCACTATATAAGACCGATCAGCCATTATCTACCCCTTGAGTTTGACGGCAAGACCCCATTCAGTTCGACTGCAAGAGCCCTACAGTTCGACAGCAGCACCCGCAAGTCCGACATCAGAAGCCAGAGCATTAATTCTATCGCAGACTGCTCAAGAAGGAAGATACTTATTTATTATTTTTTTGACATCTTATTCTCTTTGCTGTGGAAATTCTGAGGCTGTTTTAAAATAATTCTTATTGGACTTTTAACTTCAATTATTTTCCATGTATGAATGGGGGATCTGTTTTATATTGTGATTCCATGCGTCTGATATAGATTAGACTATCTAAGTATCACTTCCCGAATAATATTTGCTCAAAGTTAAATAGCTCATGTGGCGTGTTAAAATGTATTCAAGTTTCGATTAATTACACCGGTAACAAACACTTTCGTAGCCAAGTAAATGTCAATAATAGCTGAGCATTGCTACGCCAAGAACCTTGTTTAAGTCTCTACCATCTGACAAATACGTTATTTTATTCACCAAATTATCAAATTCAATTTAATTTATTCACCAAATGTATTTTAATTTTGAACATTTGACACTGTAATTATTTATTAAATCCTTACAGCTAATAAAAAGTTCAAGTCCTTACTTACGCACTCTGATAACTAAAATGTGAACTATTTAGTTACTCTAGTTGTTTGAAATTGAATATATTGACCTAGTTACTTGCTTACAAAGGAAACAACATGAATCCACATTGACAATTTTTCATGAATTAGTCATGACTATGTAATAACAAGGCATTTATAATGTGTTCGTGACAAACAAAATTATAAGATTTACTTGAAGATGATAAGAAGGAAAAACAAATTATCTCTAGTTCCTTTCAAATTAATTATGAATGGAATAATAAACGTAGTATATGTGACACGCAATTGGTTGAAGCAATATTAGTATCAGATAATACTTATTTCGAAACTCTAATAAGAGTGTATTGTATAATTAGAATACAAGATCACTCGATACAAACCAACGAATAATAGAATATAGACAATTAAACGATGAGGACAATCTATAGAGCTTGGCCCTGAAATGGTGTCCCAAACTTTGGTAGGTGATTATTTATATTGAATCAAGAAACAATAGTTCCTTTGAAGAAATTTGGAAATCTTATTAGTTTTGCAGCTACTGGCTCTGAAATTTATGACGTCATCGTAAAAAATGACGTCATATCTTGACACGTAATACCTAACCGGTGTCAGTTTAGGAAATCACACTCGAAGTAGTTCTCAATACATATGTTTTGTTCCTATCAATTATCAGTTTAAAATTGCACAGTAAGTCATTTGTTCTCCATCGTTATACCCTTTTAATGTTTGACACATTATTTGTCATTGTTTTGGTTAGGTTGTTCCTCACTTCATAACAGTGTTCCTACTTCCCTTTCACCATGCCATTGATTTGCACTATAATTTCGCACATCTTCGTTCTTGCTCATTCTTTGTGTTGACAGATTCCATTGTTTCCCTGCCTGTACACTGAGTTTGAAGTTATTGTATATTTGTATTAAAATACAATACACGAAAAGGATGTGGTAATTCAGCTACACTTCATTTCATTTTCATATTGTTTCAACATTCGACTCACTTGCGAACAATACAACGTTTATTTGTTCAAAAGCTAGTAAATGTAAAACCTTTATCAATGGCAACACATTTAAAAATCTAAAGTTTTGACATTCTAGCTACAGCAAACATTATTTTATAAAATGTACAGTGTTCACATTTGTAACAAGTATTAGAAATGACTTGAGATCTAAAACTATTAACAATGACAATTCTTAAATGTCAAATTTTGTTTGAAACAGTCATCAAGAATATTGTATTCTTCTTCATTTATTTTGTTTCTAATACATTACATAAATAGACATATTAATTTCTATGTATAAGCTAACTCATGGTATTTAACAGGAATTTCAAAAGAGCCTTATTTAGCCTTTTTTATTCACGAATCATTTATTACAAACGAAGGCGTTCATCTCTTACGATGTCTAAAATAATCAGTTGGTCGTTTCGACCAGGTTAATCGAAATTCTCATTCGAATCACACATGCGACAGTAGCTCTCACGAGAAAAGAAACCACATTCATCACTTCAACAGTTACATAAACTAGAACCGGATCCACATTATATGAGCTCTTGAGTAAGCATATGGTGTAAGCATATTACTAAGACAACGTGCTTAAATCCAAATTCAAACACATCTGCACATCCTTCGAAAGGGACATGTTCGGTTCACATTTAAACCTTATTCAGCACCAACACGGTCATTGATCCAAATTTGTTGATATTTGGTGCAGGCAACTCTAAAAAATACTATAAGTTTTAGACGTAAAAAACATAACCTAGGGCGCTAGCATGTTCAAGTTTTCAAAATATTCGTAACCGTTAAAATTTAAACTCGAGTAAAATTTTAATACTGTTAAAACGTTGAATATTATCCACTCGATAAACATAAGAAGCCTGGTTGCAATTGGGTCTGAGGTCTACATGTAGTACACGAATGTGTTCTTAATAATATGGTCTTTTTGCCATGGAGACGATAAATATAGAAATATTCTAATAAGAATGAAGTACCACCATATACAACTTTGCGAACTTTGAAGATAATTGGTGTAATGGTTCTCATATTATTTAGGAACTTAACATTTAATAATTAGGTCCTGTCACCATGGAAACATTAACACACTTAAGAAAGAACTTCCGGATCTGAAATATGGAGGGTTCTCTATTGAATCACTATACCAATTGGAATTGGAATTAGCTCAGGCGTTCTTACATAACGCGTCTAAATGTGATATTGTTAATGTGTTGTTAGAATGAGAACAACAGGTTTGCAACCTGTGGCCAATCAAAAACTGTTTAAAATGTTTCCAGCACAACCAGTATCAATATGCGAAATTTGGTGATTATAGGTTAAGGAATTGTGATGCAAAGAATCACAAGACGTCCATGACTAACCACAATACATTCAGAAAATTTCTAGATTTTTATGATCACTGCATTTTTGATAGTTTCTTCTTTCTGAAATAGAGCATTAATTCAAACAGAAATACGACAAACGAAATAAATTGTCCAAAAAGAAGTAAGTAAAATGGTCCTTTTATATTCTCTAATGATATTTTGACGTGTGGCTCACACTCCTCCTTAGGCACACCACTCACATGTGCTTTTCTTAACTCATCTTCATACCATTTGAGCACTAAACAACTGTCTCTAATTCGCCTAAGAAATTCGTTAAAGTAAGGAAGAAACGCAGATCCCTTGGGAAAAGCAGTAGCCATTGTCTGGAGGCAGAAAGATTCTTCCACTTATGGAAAGGTTTGCTATCTGAAGTACAGGATTGGATTTTATTGGTGCAATACATCATAATGGATTCAAACCCGATCATTGAAATTAGTTCACCATCTTTAATGCGACATAGTACTTCATCATAGTTTGTAAGGGGCTTATATCTATTGAAAAGAGTCCACAAAATAGGATTGCTCTTATCGTTAAAGAGGTTTTGTTGTACATAGTTCCTGAAGGATTAATTTCTGAATCAGCAAGTTCTTCTAAAGTGTCGATATCAGGGTAGTACTGTGATATCGTCAGAACAGTCACTACCACATTGTATTAATGATAAGACAGAAGTAAAGCCAGTGAAAGTATGTTATTCTCATTGAATCGAGCGTAATGTTTAACTCACTAGTGCTTAAAAGAACTCCAACATTTTCATCATCAGGGTAAACAGATCATCACTTCTGCTCTTCGTAACGATTTGCGTAAATTCAATTACAGCGATGGATACCATTAACACTCCTGAAATGGATAGCCACACATAAGTCTCGAAGATAAATACTAAAGCTTTCCATGGAGGAATTTGGAGACTTCTTGGTACCAGTATTCTAATAGGCTCTGTCGAATGGAATTCGGAAAACTCAATCGCTTCCCATCTTTGGAACTGAACTGATAATGTTGGAAGTGCTATGTCAACTTCTTTCCTTACCAGATCACCCACTAAGTCTGTCCAAGTCCCATTACTGAGCTTACATCCATATTTCTTCACGACATGAATGAAGACAATCTGTGTGGTTTAGTTCATGTGTTTGCTAACTTCTACCAAAATCTTTGCCACATAACCTGTAGACTCAAGAATTCCACCATGGTTCGAGAACGTAAAATATGGAAGTGAATTGGTATAAAGTGTAGTTGCACGCAGTGTACATCCGTGAAGGTTTGCTAATTTAATGTCACTGTATCCACGGATAAACACATCATTTCCTTCGTCAAGAGATTTCAGTGTTACGTCATGAGCGTAGTACAACGATAGAAATGGATTATATGCAATGATAGTTACATTTGCAGATGCATAATTAGGTAGGACGGAAATTTCATTAATCCCAGAAAATGCTGTAACACACATTACAATAACTTTCAAAATCCGATCCTTTAAATTACCTGGCAACACTTTCTCATATACTAGCTCAATGTCTTGACAAAAGGTTGAGATAGATACAATAAGAAAGTGTGTCCTATTGTTCCAGGAAAATTTGGTGATTTCCTTTACTGTAGCTGAAGCGAATCTGTTTTCGTGTTGAATGAAAATAATTACGACGTCACAGCCTCTAGCGAATGGTGAAGTTAGTATATTTGTTGACATTGAAGTACTGTTCGTGTTTATTGTAAGTACTGGAACACCACTTGTTTCCATTGTGTTTTGTAACAGAGTTAACCCATTTTCTGCATTGATTATAGTGAGGAGCTCTAAATCCGGGGAGAAGGAGGTACACATTTCCCCAATAGCTTGTAGTAATTCGTGCAGTAAATGATCATCATAAATGTCATGCAATACTTTGTTTCCTTTAACACTTGTACCCGTACTTAGGAATGCAAGAACAGACACAGTGAACTCTAGTTTTACAAACATAACTTAGCGTAAAAAGGAGTACATGAATTAACTTAACTGCTTCCAATAACGTGGCCTTTTCTTATGGAAAAGACGTAAATCTAAAAAAAAAAGATATTTGCATTAAGTAAAGATGCATTATGTTGAAATAATAATAATCAGTGATAATTTCTGCAAGTCATGAAATACAGAAAATTATAATATGAAATGAATAATGAGAATAACGATGAAAGTTTGAGTTTGTATATGGCTTTGTGCTTACACATGCCGTTTCAACGGGAATTATTTCGAGTTGGGTACCCAGTAACAGCTCTCAATTTAGGTGCTAACATTACAATTGTGCAGGTGCTCAATTGGAAGCGTATTTTTTTGGCACTTTTGTTCACCCGAAAATATTTCGTAGAAACAAACTGACTTGTCTCTACTGTTTCATGAATATAGGAAAGTGCTTGGGAAAACTCATGAAATGGAAAAAGGGAACCAAAAGTACTTCTATTTGCTCACAATACTTGCAACGTCACGTTCGTGGCCTGTCATACACATTTCTTCCACAGTACTGTCTCGTATATCTCAATAAATTATCCTCATGTTTCAGTTCGAGTGAAAGATTTTAGAAAAGAAGACGTTTCTTTAAGGAAATATTGAAAAGTTTGTGTATCTGGAGCTAAAACTAAAAATAGAATTTGAGCGTAATGAATGTCACAAACTTCTGTGTTATCTGCGTGGAGAGTAGAGCTGTGGAACGAGCGGATTTCGAGCGCTCGAAATCCGAAGCCCAAGGCAGTCACGCTTGAAACGTGGGAGAAGTGGCAAAAATCCACCTCGAGCAACTTCGAGCGTGAATAGGTTTCGAGCGTTCGAAATAAAATCGAGCTCTCGAAACGTTTTCGAGCGCTCGAACTGTTCGAGTGGATTGCCTGCTCGAATTACGTCATCAGATTACATTTTTATCTTTATCTTCGTGTAACTGGTTAAAGGAGGTTCAGTGTTGCCAACTAACATAATAATAATAATGGGTTATCTAAGAAAAACTTTTGAACTGAAATAGACTATATACGAAACCACGATGCTGAACTATATATACGAGAATTGATCAAAATAAGGTAAATTCACAATTTTCAACATATCTCAACGAAATTTCGCACAACTTAGTATTTTGACAAGACGAAGAACAAAGAATACGTCCGATAAAAAATAGACCTATGTATACGAGAGTCGGTCAAAATATCTCAAATCCACAATTTTCAACATATCTCATCGAAGCTTCGCACAACTTAGTAATTTGACAAGACGAAGAACATAGAGTACGCCCGAAACCAAAATTTGAGATATGTATACGAGGGTTGGTCAAAATATCGCAAATTCACAATTTTCAATACATCTTAACGAAACTTCGCACAACTTAGTAATTTCGCAAAACGAAGAACATAGAGTAGGTCCGAAAACAAAATGTTTCGTATATATACGAGGGTTGGTCAAAATATCTCAAATCCACAATTTTCAACATATCTCATCGAAACTTCGCACAACTTAGTAATTTGACAAGATGAAGAACATAGAATACGCACGAAACCAAAATTTTGAAACATATATATATCAGGGTTGGTCAAAATATCTCAAATCCACAATTTTTAATATATCTCAATAGAACTTTGTACAATTTACTGATTTGATAAAACGAAGAACATAGAGTACGTCCGAAACAAAACTTTTGGCAAATATATACGAGAGTTTATCAAAATATCTCAACAACCACATGGGCTTGAGAAAATTCTCTACTTTCCACCGTACAAACGAAAAAAAACTGTAAAATGTCTCCCGGTTCTGACGGCGTACGATAGCCAGCTTAATATTACTTTAAATCTTGTTGGTTTGTCTATTTACGTACAGTGATCAAAGAATCCTTGGAAAAAATACAATCAACTTTATCTTTTGGGTCCTTCTCGTGTTCTGTTACACGAAGGACATGTTATTTCTGGAGTTTAACATGCTTAAATTGTGAACAACTTTGTCACCAAAGCCGGCCGCCTGCTGATAACAGAATGAAGTTTTATACTTTATCACCAGAGGGATATACCATTGCTTGAATAAACATCGGTTTGCCCATATCGACCGACATTGATCAATATAAATATCGGTTAACGACATGAATCGATATAATGCAATGACGGATGCTCTATTTTTAATTTATTTGATTCATTATGAAAATAGGTTTGTAAAAATCGATTTATTCTTTGCAAAATATAGTTTTAGAAAATGGGTAAATTAGTGATATTGATAATCGGTGTCGATCCCATATCGATCGACGTGGTCTCAAACGAGGCCCCTTTCTCGTCTCGACGTAGGATGTGGAACGATACGTGTACCATAACCGACCAACCTGAATATGCTACTGGGGTATCAAACATTTGTTGAAATATGATTAAAATTAAACGTACTTTTTAACCAATAACTGTCAATCAACGAACTAAAACAAAAAATAACATTCAAAACGAGTCTGTGTCCTACTGGAGTGAATTTCTAATTTCAAAATTTTAGTCTAGGAGTCCAACCCAGAAATCTCAGAAATCACGGGAAAATTTCCACGAAATTAGATTATTTTTAACAATTACAATATTTTGTGCTGCCACCGTCTCATTTTCTAATTTAAACACTTTAGCCTCGAGATCAAACTCACGGCCCCTTGAAAGCCTCGGATATGAAATTTCACAAAAATCGGATAATTTCTAGAGATTATAAAATTTTTGATATCACATGTTATTATATTTGGTCTCAAATTTGTAATCATCGTCCCATGAAAGCCCCAAATATAAATTTTCTCGAAAATTAAGTGTTTTTTAACAATCAGCCTCATTTCACGCAGCCTCCATCTTCGATTTGAAAATTCCATGTTTTTTCTGGAATTCGTAATCAGCGTCTTTCGGAACACCCACTTACGAAATTTTACAAAATCTGATAATTTTTAAGAATGTATTACTTTTCGAGTTGCCGCCCTCTTGGATTTTAACATTTCTCAAACAGGAATCGAACTCAGAGCGCCATGAAAAACCCAGATTTAAAATTTCAGGAGAAATCAAAATATTTTTACAATTATCATATTTTGCGCAGCTGCCATATTGGAGTTAAAAATTCTACATTTTTAGGATCGGATTCGTAATTAGCGTTCTTCGGAATTTAACAGAAATCTGATAGTTCTGAACACTTTATCACATTCCAAACTGCCGCCATTTTCGGTTTTTCATTGGCAACGGATTCGAACGAATATCCGATTTTTAACAATTTTGAAATTTTCCAAAATTCAACCATTTTGGTTTCGGAATTGAATTCAGCAGCGCTTCGAAGTCCCACGTATTAAATTTAACGAAAAACTCATGACTTTAGCAATTATATTTCGTGCTGTCACCATCTTGGATTTCAAAAGTGTATATTTCTGCCCTCGGTAATGGACTCAGAGCTCCTTCAAGCCCCCACATATAAAATTTCACGAAATTATGATGCTTTTTAACAATTGTGACATTTCATGCTGCCGCCATCTTAGATTTCAAAAGTGTATATTTTTTGCCTCGGTATTGGACCCAGGGCTCCTTCAGCCCCCAAATATAAAATTTCACGAAATTCTGATGATATTTAACAATTGTGACTTTCGCGCTGTCGCCATCTTGGATTTCAAAATTTTATATTTTTGGCCTAGGTAGTGGACTCAGGGCTCCTTCAGGTCCCCACATATAAAATTTCACGAAATTCTGATGATTTTTAAAAATTGGGACATTTCGCCCTACCCGATCTTACTTTACAAAATGGTATGTTTTTGGTCTTTGTAATGAACTCCCCCCCACCTCCTAATCAGACTATCTTTTACAATGATGATATTTCGCGCTGCCGCGGTCTTGGATTACAAATTTTAACATTTTTAGTCTCCGAATTGTAGTCAGCGTCCCTTGGAGCTCCCAGAAATGTTGGCGTTAAAATACCTATGGAATCAAGTTAATAGTTTTTTAGTGCTTAATTAATTATCTGTTGTATCAAAGCTATAAAGTTGAAATTATACTATGATAAGAATAATAGTATCACAGTTGTCAACATTGTGTATTACGTCCTTTACCTAGATAAACGGAGGGGAAGGGGAAATTCCAGGACTTTCTAATCCAGGATTTCGGGCAAAAGTGTTCGAACAAATTTTGTTCGATCATACTCTGCTCGATCGAAAACGTATTTTTTGTGTTTCGAGCGCTCGAAATCCGCTCGTTGCACACCTCTAGTGGAGAGTATTACAATGCGTTTTACAAGTATGTAATGCGGAAGGCAACACTACACCAAAATTACATTAGTACAGATCACAGCCAATCATTGTGACACCAGTATAGGTGGTGTTGTGTATTCTGATATATATTTTGAAATTTTAAATCAGATTGAAGGAGCATCAATATCGTATTATCACGTATATTGCCTAGAGGATTATTCTTTTAGTAGGTAAATAGACATTTCAGCACATAAAAGAACTATTGACGTGACTTCATTTTTCAGAAAAAGCAATTATTTATCTAATAGCGTATACAATTTTCAAGCAGAAAAAAATGTTGATAATTCCTCACGTCAATAGGCAAGCGATATCCACTGACGTGATTGCAGGCAAACTACATGATTCAGTCACTTCTGGATACTATTTTTTTACCGTACACTGACTGATTTGTAGCATAATGATAATATTTGTTTCAAACCCATTCGCAAAATGTTAATTTTAATACACCTTATAGTCAGAACAAGGTATGATGAAGCTCTGTATTTGAATATTACAGACAATAGGACAGAGTGGTGTTTGGGTTAAACTTCTCAAAACGCTGTTAAAGTCGACGTCATTGCCGCTCGATATCTTAGCTACCAAAACGACTGGTTTTATACACACGGAATAGCATACGAGGTTAGTATGAATCCAAAATAGAAAACTGTTTTCTTAACATATTTATAACATTTAATAGTGATATTATACCTTCCAATATAACTTCATACTTTGTGTTGGACAATATATAAATACTATGCTTTATGTCAAACTTGTAAATTATTCAGATTTCCAAAGAAAAGACATTAGCGTTATGGACGAATATATGAAGTCAATTTAAAATCTATTTTGTTGTAGATTTGGCTATTCTATTTTGTTTCAGAAACTGTCTCCTTGTTAATATTTAAAGCTTTAGTAACAACATTAAATGATTTTCTGCATATTTATATTTCAATAAGTTTGTTAATTGCATTTAAAGGGGCATGGGAGATTTTTTTTTTTTAGTTTCTGGGATCAACTGGACGGCATGTCATTTACAGTTCATATAAATTCTCGATGTATGACTAATTAATGTTTCACTAAGACAATTTCAGTAATTGTTTATATTATTACAACATATTCTGAATCGATATTTACGCTAGTGGTAGGTACTTTAACCATTTTGAACATGAATGATGTAAGTTTCAATCTGTCGGATTAGATAACGGGTAAATACCGACTGTAATGGATAATCCTCAAAATTCTAATGGAACTGCAAATAAAAGGCAAAAGCTATAGAGTGAAAATAGATTTATTATATGTTTACCTACAAGGGTGTATTCAGCTATTGTGATATAAGGTGATTTATCTGCTCGTAACTTCACAAAAGTGGATCTTACCTGAAAATGTTCGCGTGTTTCAAGGTCATGTATGTTTTTGGGCAGACAGTTATCCAGAAGTTGGTTTTAGGAAGTTCTACGGGTTTTCCGGAGGAGTGTCAAAAATATGTCTGGGCATGAAATGTATAAAATACATAATTATGCCTAAAATTATATTAATTTTGCCCAAAGCCCAGAATTTGTAGGAGGTCGAATATCTCGTACTCATCCCTAAATAGGGCTTTGAATGTATGATTCAGTTATTTCCTTGCAAATTCGGACATGGTGATTTTTCTTTTACTCCATTTAGTGAAGATATTTAGAGACTTTAACAATATTACTTTCATTGCAAAAATTTCCAAACGCGTCATACGATATAATACAACAGACGGGTTGTCAGATTAAATATTTCTTCTAATATTTCATTAGATCCGTAAATATTTTATACTTTTTTTATCAACTGAACTTTGAAATAAGTAAATAATAACACATATCAGTTAAGATGTTTCTAATTACAGAGCACAAGTCTACTTTTGAAACCTCTCTCAAAATCCTATAGAGATCAAATGGAAGGTTTCATAGGCAATCGTTTGTTTAAAGCCAGTTAGGCTGCCCCCACAATTCTCAGTAGGGGACGACTTTAACAGCATGTGAACACAAATATAATGTTGATGGACCATCATATCATATCTGTTGACTAGACTGTCAGGTTCTGGACTGTCACATCCGTGAATATAGTTTATTAAAATTTGTCAAAACAGACAAGATATTTGTGTAGGATCTGGACAATGGAAACAGTTTCAATTCTGGATCTAACATGAACAGAAGAAAAAAATAGCAAAATTTTATTTTTAAAAACTCAAAAGTGAAAATTCACTTTTTATCTGATAATGACGAGCAACGGAATTCTTTGTAGTGATTCTGAAATACATCTATAGACTAAAAGCTTTCTTGCAAAACATAGGGCTGTGTGTTCCACTACTTTACCGTATATTTTATATAAGATATATGGTATCTTTCGAATAGATACAAAGGATCGAAATACGAAATAAAAAGTAGTTGTTTATGTAATTATAACCGAATTAAACATCTCCCAAAAATCTTGAACGTTGTTGCAATAGAAAAGGTTTCAGCATGTTTTTTGGCCATGTTCTTATGCTTCCCCATTTTAAATGCATGATGCAGGTGACAGAATTATTAGTTTCAAGCAGAATGAAAATTTTTTTGTGCCTCTGCTCTTCTCTGCGGTGCAACATACAGAAAATAGTTGACAGTCGCTAGTTCAACTCATCGTTTCTGCTGAATAACGACTAAAATGAGAAACAGAGTAGTTTATAAAAGAAAAGTAAGTGTCTTTCAAGAATTTAGAATTGTATCACAAATTGTTCATTTGGGTATAAAGAGACAATTCTAATTTTATTTATTGCATGTGTTTCTTAACTTATTTCCTTCTAATATTTTCCCCAAATATTGGGAACTGGATACCTGTTTTTCTGTTTTCCTTCCAGATAGCTTATCTCCTATACTTTGCTCAATGTCATTCACTGAATCCCTTTCGTTATTCCCACTTTTGGCATCAACATACAAAACCCTGTATTTTCTCTGCATCTTGGGACGTTGTATTCAACGTCTTCGTAGTTCAGTTTTGTTCCCGTAAAGAGACGAGAATAGAATTTTCATATGGATTTAAAACACTAAAGTGACATTCAAATATCCTTTCTACAAGATGCATTAACTTAGCATTGTTACAAATGCATAATTAGTTTAAATAACACGTCAACAGTTTGTGCAAGGATTCCAAGATTTTGTTCACAAATAACTCACTAGCCACAGCAAAACCATTGTATGATGCGAGATGAAAGACAGCATACTCACAGCAAACAAATTGTCACCAAATACATTAAAAATGTTTGTGAATCATCTGCGCACGCATTTTTGCACAAAATAGCTAAAGCGTTAATGCGAATTTCTTTAACAGATTCAGCATCCTTACAAACATTAATTCAGTTCAAACCTAAGACAACATATTATGCATCGTTCCTGCCCGTTTGTGCACCCCTTCTGCACTTTGAACATGATTAGCTAAAGATCTACAGTAATACCATTTCGAGGATGCCGATGTAAATTACATCTCTAGAACAAACGGGTTGTCAACAACCCCATTCTATTTAATAAAATCAGATGAGCATGGCTCTATATGTCATAGATTTACCAGAAAATTACTCGTGTGAATCTTGTTATTACTGGTCTAGTCATGAAGAAAATTTCGGACTACGAGTTGCCATTTTAGACTATTGACGCCATCTTTGATTTCAGTATCTCGAAAAATAGTTCCTATTAAAATGGCATTGCCTAGACATGTAAGTGTCGTTTTATATGGTTTTGTGGATTCTAAATACGTTTCCGATAGTATAAGCACTCAAAAGTTGTTACTAATCTTTATTTAGTGAGACAGTCACAACAAAAACAGGATAAATGTCCTTTATTAATGCTAACATAGATAATAAAACAAAGAAGCATAAAATGAATAGGTAATTTACATTGCAGTATTAAAATATTTGTTACGACGATCAGAAATTTCTTTACTTTTGCAATATCATTGAATTTTACAAGGTATTCCAGCTGAAAAAAGTAAACATCAATCTCTTGCACACTTAACACATTAACAACTAACCACAAGTGCTTCCATGGGAGGATGCATGTCTTTATATGTGTCTCCTATGTCTATATAACAAAATGGTGCATCAACATGAGTGATGTGTTCATTTAAGCATGTTACATGTGAATATGTGTTATAGTAGGTCCTTCAAATAAGTAATCTAATTTAAGCACATGTTCGTGGGAGTCCCTCCACAGAAGTGTTTTATCCATGTGTTAAAGAAATGTTAGCAATTCTTCCACAGTTTTAAAATGTGATCGTTTTCAAAACCTTAACGACTTGCTATATTCTAGTATAGTCGAGATTTGTGAGGTAGGAAACATATGGTATGTTGCAATTCTTCCGACAATATGAATTGGTACATGGCATGTTGTACAATCAACACCCAACCTAATCCACATTTCCTTGAATCTAAGATTCCTGAAGGTATTATGTATTATGACATGAAAAATAGAGCACCTGGGAAAAAATAGCGTAGCAGCTATTTTTATTGCTACGTTGGTTAAATTGCTATCACTGCTACGACTGATGAAAAGTAGCTCCTACTCCTACTGCTACTTTTCTCCATACTTCGCGAGGAGTCTAAACCACAGGAAACCGATGAAAAAAGCAGGTTCAAGCTGTTACTTTATTTTGTATTTCTCGGAGTTATTCTGGGAAGGAAATATTAGCCGTGTAATGCCACATATTTTACTCATGGCCAAGTCGTGAAGAAGAGCTTCATAAAGAACACTGACAAGGCCCCGCTAGAAAATGCCTGCTTAGCGTTGTTGGTACCCTATCGGGTGACACTGTTTCGATTCCAGGCGGGGTGATTTTGCATTCCTTTCCAAGAAAATCACTTTATTTTTAACGTATACGCAATTTCCAATTATATAAATTTCACTATCAATTGATTAGGTTAAGTCAGGTTTGGTGTTTTTACTTACTTTATTGACCACGCGATTCACTCTAATTCACAGCAACGGTAACAGTTGGGACTGGTGCCGAATCCTGAGGCGATAGGTTATATCCCGAACGAAACCTCATTTTCTTTGTCCATTATCAGCAGAAACAAATAGGACAGTACTTTCCTAATGTTTCGTTTCATTATATAATATAATAATATTTTGTGGGCGGTGGTAGCGTTGCGCCCTTTAAACCGGTCATGGGTAGGTACGCGGATTTGAAGCCCGAAGGTCAGTGGTAGAGCGTTGACTTAGCATTCAGGTTCAGTAATAACGACCGACCATCCTAATTGAGTTTTCAGGGTGTTTTCTATCACGTCAGGACAATGCCGGATCGTACCTTCAACTTATACCCTGGCTAACACCTTCCCGTATTCTTTCCCTTCCCTATTCCGGCCCAAGTCTTAGGTGACTTAAGTCCATAAATAAAATATTTGATTCCCAGAGTGTCCCTCGAATTCACCAGGGGTATGACGCGATGTTACACAGTGTTCGATTTGTAGCAGAGGATGGTTGGGATTTTACTCTCTCTCTGCAAAATATCTTCCCTCGTTCTGTTTACAGATATACCTCTAGCCTGGGATATGGATGATCTCAAAATACTGTATAATACTTATCTCATAAAGTATTCCCCCTCTCTTGAAATTGCACAAATCGAACACTGATTTTACGGTACGTAGGGCTCTGGCTGATACTTCCCTTATCTTCTACCTAACTCATCCCGACTTGAGCCAAAGATGCCAAAAGCTAAAAAAAAATGACATCCGAAGCAGTTATTAAGTAATACGTAATTTTATTTGTCTTCGCGTATGTACTGTTAAATAGTTCACATTTATAGCCGAAGTAATTTCAACTAACTATTATCATTTAATCATATTTGTACTAATTATACGCGAAGGCAATATGGAACTGAATCTTTAAAAGCTCCGATAATTACGTACAAGTTTTAATATGAACTACTCTACCAAGTCCCAACGATAGTCCATCACTCTACTATTTAGATAACAAGCTACAGAAAGTTAAGTTAGAGTAAAATATGCTTTTACATGTTTCTGTTTTAAGTTGGGAAAAAATAACTTTCATCTAGAAATGCTTTTCGTAATTGTTGACTGACATTTATGCAAGTTATTTTAAATAGAATTTAATTCTATCACTGCTACGAAAAAGTAGCAGTTTTTAATAGTGTACTAGATTGATGGAACAAAAGTATATGTGACATCATTCAGTCACACCTCTCTGTGGACAAGTTTCAATTTCTTTGTTCGTTTTTATCAATACTTTTAAAATGTAGCATAGACGTTGGTTTGTGCATATTCTTCATTTTTTTGCGATTGCATTAAATCTATTTCTTTATTAGACATTAAAGAATTGCTTTAAACGATACTGCACTATACGGAAGAAATGCATATTTCGCCATATATTACTGCATTCTTGTAGACTTTGAAACAGTCTTTGAGTATAGTTATACTTTGAAACAGTCTTTAGGTATACTTTGAAACCGTCTTTAGGTATACTTTGAAACAGTCTTTAAGTCTTAATTTGTTGGAACAACAAAACTAAACTCTGTTGTCTTTTTGTACTGTTATGTTTTATTAGAGTGAAGATTGATTGATCCACAAGTAGCACGATAAATTCATTCAAACTCTTTCGTCATTTGCAATAGTAAGACTCAAATATGAAACCAAATCTTCTTCCTGTATTTGATATTATGTATCTGATGTTTTAACATACAACCTTGAAAAAATCCTATGGATGCTATCAATATACTTCTGTGTGGATTCTATGGTAAAGCGTAGATAGTTTGCTCGGTAGGAGAGATTGCGAAGGTTTTGGAAAGATATGAAAGAATTGGACTGTCGAGTTGCGAGTAAAGGACGAGTGAATACGTTACTGGCAGACTAGTCAGATGAAATTCTGTCAGGTGAAACTTATCATGAATTTTGGGAACCTACCTTCCCTTCCTAATTTCCTTGATATTAATCGCGATGTTATAAGTTCTTGGACTGAATAGATACATGCGTTTCCCGATACTAAGCAACTGTTTATTTCTTCCGTGACCTCAATTTTGCTTGTTACGTATGCTCCCAAGAAAATTGAAATTAAAAATATACAGAACGGTTATTCTGCCGGTAATACTTTACGGTTGCGAAAGTTGGAGTACGACCCTAGCAGATGAACATAAATTGCATGTATTTTAAAATAAGGTTTTGAGAAAGATATATGGGCCGAAACGGGGCGAGATGACTGGAGAGTGGAGGAGACTGCATAATGAAGAACTCCACGTACTGTACGATTCACCAGATGTTGTAAAAATAATGAAATCGAGACGACCAAGGTGGGCCGGGCATGTAGCTCGGATGGGGAAAAACGAAGATTATATTCTATCCTGGTTGGAAGGCACGATGGGAAGAGGCCATTGGGAAGACCGAGACGTCGTTGGGAGGACAATATTAGAAGAGATCTTCGAGAAGTAGGTGTTCGTGATGAAAACTGGCTTGATATTGCCCAGGATAGAATCCAATGGCGAACGTTTGTTACTGCGGCGATGAACTTGCGAGTTCCATAAGCCATAGAGTTAGTTAGTTAGTTTATGACCTCATACCTAATTCTTATGTTTTTATTTCCATCATTCCTTGTATTTCGGCTTGTTATCATCTATTTTGCTTTATCTATGTTTACCTGTAGACTAATCTCATCGCACGCTTATACCAAGACATCAGTGTTGCTTCGTAATGCATCTATATCGCCCCCTATTAAATCTACATCATCCGCGTATACAAACAGTTGATTCAAACCAATCAATTTTTAGAATTGCATATTCTAACGCAACGTTAAACAGTAGTGGGGAAAATCCATCGCCTTGTTTGAATCCGTTGCGAATCTTGAAACTATCTCACATATTATTACCTATACGTACTCTGCTTATGGAGTCGCTGAGACACATCTTCACTAGTTGAACCATTATTTTCGGAATTTCAAATCGTCAGGTTACTATATAACCTTTCCCTTTTGATAAATTCATATGCTTTCTTAAAATCAATGAATAGCTGATGAACCGTCCCACTGTATTCCCATTTCTTCTCCAAAATTTGTCTCAAGGCAAAAATCTGGTCCAACGTGGATCTATTCTTTCTAAATCCACATTGGTGATATCCAGTTATTTCATCTACGTATACACTTATGCGTGTTAGCAAAATATTACTTAATACCTTGTAACAGGTTTTAAGTAACGAGATTTTGAGGATTATTGTAGCCTTTTTTTGTAAATCGGAACTATTATTGAGATTTTCCATTCCTTTGGGAGATCCTCCTTTCTCCAAATAGCACTTATCAATTTATGTAGTTCCTTGATTAGTGCTATTCCTCTTGCTTTGATTAATTCTACTGGAATATTGTCTACTCCTAATGATTTGAAATGTTTCAATTTCTTTAGCGAACTTTTGTTCTCGATCGCGCTAGGTTCTGGGATCAACGCTTCTGCGGTGGACTTCAATTTCCTCTGTTTCTTCCCCGTTGTGTACATTAAGAAGTTTGTCGAAAGAACTCTTCCACACATCGACAGTTTTAGTCGGATCAGCCTGCAGATCTCCACGTTCATTTCTAATCATTCCTAACCTCGGCTGTTAATTTTTCCTTAACGAGTTTATCCCTTTGTATAGATCTCGTATTTATTTACTTATTTATTTATCTTATTTATTTATTTAGTGACAACACAACAGGCAATGGCCTAATTATACTGTTGAGCTTTACAAAGTAGTTTTCAGACCTTATTGACAATTGCATCTCTAAATTCTTTAGGCGATATATAGCATACGTCCAGATCATTGTTAACTATACAGAGTTGGTTATATCAAGTACAAATTCTCTAGATTGGTGACCTCATCAAGATATTGGATCTTGCCTTTTTACAGTGGAAGAAGACCAGTATTATTAACGCGAACTTTAGATGATGGGACACGAAACTGTAATGTAGAAACTAAATAAATACAATCTAACTTAGTTTGAACAATGTTGTGAAGAAATAACTGATCAGCAATGTTGCGTCTTTGTTCTAAGCTCTGAATATTAAAATTCTTAATAACTTCATTGTAACCAACATAAGCAGGATAGATTCGAGTTTCTTTAAAACCCAGGAATTTAAGAAATTTTGATTGGATTTTCTCTAATTGTTGTCAATGTTTCAATTGATATGGATTCCAAGTAGAAGAAGCATATTCTACCTTGGACCGAACATAAGCATAGTAAATTTTTTCCAATGTTGATATGTTTTTGAATTCTCTTCCCGTCCTAATTACGAATCCTAGTAACTTCAAGGCTTCATTTGTTATATTTGTAACATGTATGCTAAAAGTCGATTTGGGCTCTTAATTGCTTCACGAATTGCCTCCCACATCTTACTTACATCAATTTCATTATTAGTATCATCATTATTATTACTCGAGTCGGCTAGGATTTCGAACCTATTTTAATGTTCGATTTGGCAATCTGCTTTTATGCTCGGATTATTTAATCGTTTCACTTCGAATTTAAGTTGTTTTGGCCCCTTGTTTTCTCTGTTCGCGTTGCATAACCTTTCCCTTACTTTCGTGATCACTAATTGATGGTCGGTGTCACCTTTCGCTCCTCTGTAAGACCTAACATCCATTATGTTGGTGTGTCTTCATCTGTCTACTAATACGTGATCGATCTGGTTGAGAGTTTTGAAGTTCATGTGTATTTGTGTATGGTTTTGTGTTCAACGTACGTTCTATTTACCAGTAAGTTTTCGAAATCACGAAAGTTATAAGTCTTTCTCCATTGTTGTTGGTCTTTTCGTGAAGGCTGTATTTGCCTATAGTAAGTCTATATTTTTCTTCCCTCCCTACCTTTGCATTGAAATCACCCAACACAATTTTCGAATTATACTTCGGTAATCGGTCAAACCGCCTTTCTAGCTCATCGTATAATGCATCTTTGTCGTTTTCAGTAGCCACATCGGTCTGAGTATACACGTTTAATAAAACCGTGTTGCCCCATCGAGTACGTATCGTAACGTACGATAGTCTTTCGTTTACGAACTCTATATTCTGAACCACCTGAAGGATACTGTTCTTAATGAGGAATCCTGTTCCGAAATCGTGATACTGTGTTCCCCCTTAGTAGAAAGTGCCCTGTGGGATGCTATCTTGACCCTCCCACCGAACTTCTTGTATCGCTAATATGTCTAGCTCGTACTTCTCGGTCTCGCGTACCGCCACCTGAAGAACTCCCATTTGGTATAATTTTCGTACATTTATTGTTTCTATTCTAAGGTGGTTCTTAATGCTGTTCTTGGAGCCCCCTGAAGTAGTCCCAGCCCGGAGATCCGAATGAGGGACTAGTTTACCTCCGGAATATTTTATCCCAGGAGAATCCATGAACCATCTGTTACTATTTCTTGACATGTTTTAGCGGTGTAGAGTTGTCAGCTTTACGACGAAGCAGTAAAGGTAGACATTCAAGATCGGTCCATCTCTGAGCCTTGCCGATGTCATTCATCTTCAGAATCAGAGTGATAATGGTGATTCCGCTTCTCTCACTCTGATATTTTTGTTCGAGGTTATCTTTCCCTAGCCTTTGTAGATCCCTCTACTAACTGCAAGGCACCAGTACTGGTTTTGGTTCGCCCCGGAATATTTCCGGTACCCATCATATCTGGTCGACAGTCCCCTATGCACCACCTGGGGAGGCGCCTGGTGGGAGACCAGTATTTCCAACTCGGGGCTTTAGATAATAACTGTTCGTAACACAACAGTTTATAATGTTTTGCATCACAACAACTAGTTTCTTTTTATTAATATTATCGAATGTTATCTTATTCTCATGCGCAGTCTCTCCTACGCACGCGCGCAATCTTACCTACCCTAGTAGAATAGTTTACGCAAATATATAATATGGTTTACGATTTGGCCAGTATATAATATAATCGTCTAACTTCTAAAAACATATTTTTCTAACACCATTCACTTTGCACTGATAAGTGATAACTATTTTTTGATCAAATCAACTTTCAGTCAATACCAAGAAATGTAAAGTTTTATCTTTCAGTAGAAACGAATTGATGTATCGATGAAATTGTGAAACTCATAAGTATGCATTAAGTAGGCGGGAATAAGTTAAAGATTTTGGAGTCACGTTTAATATGAAACTAACGTTTGTAATGCAATGCGTATTATTAAGTCTTTAAGTTTCTCTGATGGAAAAGAATGACATTCTTGGTTCGCATGATGCTGAGTATTGACCCTTAGAAAGCATATCATTTTATTTTCATAGGGTACGGTCTAATTGCCTATTGGGCCTTATATAGTATTGCCTAGTTTTCGGTGTTTTGATTTTTTGTTTATATATGACCATGGGGTGCACTAGTTGTGTGCATACTACGGTACGTACTACACACTCATACATAACAAGTTATATGTAACTTGTTAATTATGTAAGTGTTGTTAATGTCAGTTATTTTATTATGTTTCTAGCGCAAAAGCGTTTCCGGACTGTATGAGTGGAAAACCAGGAACTTCAAACAGCATGGGCCATCACATTCCCTGGATACGTGCTGACCCATGTAGTTGCTTAAGCTCCTCATCTCTCCAAAAAGGGAAAACTGAGTTTTATATATAAGAGAAGAGACACAAAAGACATAGAGAGTACAGTGAATTTACTAGCTCTATAGTACAGAGCCTCTCTTCTTTACATTACTTTGGAAACAGGCTGACGAGTCCAGCTCTTCATAGTGACAAACCATACAGTTCGGTGAGTTTTATGGTGCAATATTTATACTTATGGCTTCTTCAGAATGATACTAGAACCTACTTTCTGAAAGTTATTCCTTACTTTTATTAACAGCTACATCCTTATCCCCAAGTACCTTGTGCCAAAATGCATGGAACGATACGTGGTGGAGATCTGAGTTTGGATCAAGAGACCCGTACTTTTTAAACTTTAACTATAGCATTTGGCTATCAAATAGAAAATATTTTCTTTTACTCGCTATCCTTTCTTTATAAAAGCCTTTTGCATTGAGAGAGATAGCAACATATATATCTTCTCTTGTATTTCAACAATCATATATGCCAATGTAATTGTTATTTCAAACGCAGCACATTAATGAAGACATGCAAACTTTCAAGTATCAAATTATTTCATACATCATCAGAATTCAGTGTGAACAGAGTTGGATTAGCGTTTCCTTTTCTTGTTTCTCATGAGTCAGATATGTCAATGGTACACTAACCATATTTTTGTTTCTTTCTTTTTTTATCTCTCTTTTTCCTGCTTTCTTTTTCCTACTTCAGTAAGTAATATTGATGACGAATTCAATTTGAGATCGAGTAGCTTGATAAGTCAAGGTGAATAGTTATATACTGTATATCTATGTTAGCATTATAGGATATAAGCATATGTTTGTTACGCATCGGTTTACATAGGGCATTGGCAGTTTTTCTCTTCTTTATTTTTATTTCTAAGTGTGTGTCATAAACTTTAGCATTAAAGAAGTATATACAAAATGCGGAATAAATGATAGAAATATAGGTGATGACCCTGAAAATTCCCCAATAAATTCTCCCCCATGCTTCGCCAGTACATACACCTCGGGCTTCACCCATTCCGCCAGATTTCACACAGCAAAATCCTGTACCTCTTAGACAGATATATAATCCACCAACTTACCGAGAAGGCCACGCTTTTGGCGAATTTTTAGCTAAATTTGAGCTTATAGCACAGTTTAATAATTGAACTGACGTGCAGCAGAAATTAAGAAATGGCGTGTCTTTCACCTTTGTGTCTTTGGATATATTCTTAAGTATTCACAAGGAATCGGAATATGATACTATGATATTCAAAGAAGTATCCGATCGAATAGCATGCGAGTTACGGAAAAGTAATCATTTTATGCAGGTCCATATCCTCTTAAATTCGAGGATACAATTAGAACACGAAAGTCCTATACATTACTTAATAAAGAAAGACAAATTAATAAACAATCTATGTCCTGAAATGACGATGCAGAAAAAGATTTTCCACATTATAGTCGGTCTTCGTAAAACTTTTCTAGATCAAATTTCTCTCGAAAAAATTAACACGATAGAAGATTTGAAATCAAAACTGCACTCTCTTTTAAACCGAGATTTTTGCTTCAAAGACATTCTCTGTTGGAGATGCAATTAAATCAGAGACGTCTGGCAGAATTTTACTTGCTGTCTCCTGTAAACCAAAATTTGGGGGCTCACATCCAGCAAGCGAATGCTAATACGTTTTCTCCAGTGACTACAACCGCTAACATGTGCTGAAGTGATACAGCGCAAGCGCAGTTAATCCCACCCCCCAGTGTATCAGCCAATAACGCAGTTACTTGGGACAGGACAACAAGTAACGCCTTATGATTTTACAAACTATGGCTTGTCAAATAACTTTGTACAGGATACTTTTAATGATTTCCGGAACGCCCAACAGATGGCAGTAAATCTTCCGACTTCAGTGAAACCATAGAAACTATTCAGCAAGTAGCACCTCCGGGTGGACATTTTAAAACTACTTCCGAAGCTACTTCTGAAATCAAAAAGCCATTGTATTCTGATGCCAAATAAAATCTAATTATGATTTAGCTGTCTTAACAGATAAATTAACGAATTCGACGTTACAGGTTCAAGAATTACGGCTTGAACAATTAACACATAAACCTAGCAACATGTACTCTAATCAAAAAGGTAGATCATATTATAGCCGTGCAGGGAATCGTAATTTTTCAAGGCAAAATAATAGGAATAATCAGGATCGGTCATACAGTAATGAAAATAGACCACATCAGGATAATTACTAGTCACGTAGCCAGACTGATAAACCCCAGCGTTCACGAGGACACGGTTCACGTTCCAATGGACGTTATTCTTGTCGCAACGGACACAGAGACCAGTTTTCACGTAATGAAAGGACGTACATTGCTGAACAGGAAGAACATTCAGAAACGGAGCATAATTTAAACTAGTTCGTGCCATTGAGAAAAAATGTAAACATAAACAAAGTTGATGTTTTCTTTGAACCCAACAACAGGTTGCTTCTGTAAACACAATATTCAAATACTTCCTCAAGCTATATCAGGTTGCACACCACATGCTTTCGTTACTCATTTATGCAATAAAAGTGTTTTTTACGTAAAAACACGGCAGAATTTTCACACAATTTGAGATAGAAAAAGTACCGACCTCAAACTTGAAAGCGGATGCAGCTGTGCTGACTAATTTACAAGTAAATCAGTCATAGGATGCAGAACTACAGCGACGTTTACAAGAAACTGAAAAACTATTTGGCATTTCTAAATTCCAGATATCTGACAAATTAACTAGCGAACAGAATACTATGGTACAAGAGTTACTGTACGAATTTCGCGGCATCTGGTCGTGTTTTTCATCTGACATAGGTATCGTTAAAAACTACGCACATAACTTACACATAGATAACAATATAAATACATTCGCGCATAGTTCTAAGGAAATTCAAGGTTGACGCCTTGTGTCAAGTAGGCGTGCTACGACATTTACACTACTACTCCTATAACCACCACCACTAATAATAATAATAATAATAATAATAATAATAATAATAATAATAATAATAATAATATAATTCTTAACAACTTCAGAATCGCTATTTCGAAACTCGATTTTGTAGCCAAAGACACGAACTGCGGAAATGTTTAGTAGTTAGCAATAATGCAACTCACAGACAAATAATTGCCAAGTAATGCAGGTTAGAATTGTCATGAATTCCTTAAACCATTTATAGGCTATTGCATAGTGTTTAATACGATTTATTAAAATAGTAGAACAGCGAATTCCACACTTTTGATACCGAAAATCTTTTCTTTCAGCTTTTATTTTCATACAGAAAAAAAATGTAAACTTCAAGCTTCGTTTAATTTTTAAGACTATTCTTCCGTGACATTTTTTTTTCATTTTCTAATCAACGTTTTCAAATTTTAGCAACTTACAATGATTTACCAACAACTTATGGCAATCATCATCATCCACATCATACTAATTCTCTTCATTCTTGTGTACTATTTGCTTCAACATCATTGCGTATCTATTAAACGAACAATTAACCCACATAATGTACAAACACCAAAAGAAAACACCAATTTAACCGATCATACTCTGCAATTAACAACATCTGAATCTCCAGATTCAAGTTTCGTCAGGGAAACGGCAATTGAACAGACACCTGAACCTAAACCTTGTATTATGATCGATATACTATTTTAAAATTGAAAAAAACAAACGTACTTATGATACGAGCATTTAACCCTGTTATTAATATTTTTCAACAATATAATCTTTTAGTTCAACAATTATATTTTAATGTTATGTAATCCTTTAGTTTAGAATTTAGTTACTTAGATCTATCTTATGACAGACGCCATAGCAATTAGATCCCATATTCATACGTTTTCTTCTTTCTTTATTTTAGTTTTAGGTTTTTGTAAAATTTGTTCAAAAGTATTCATTTATAATTTTAGTTTTCTATTCATTATAGCAGTTTTAACTTGTAGTAGTAAACGCTATATAGTTTACTCACTTTATTAATACCAGTATATATCCAAAATAACCTATATAACCTCATTTAGAAGGCTGAATCCAAGTAGGTTCTGCTGCCTTTTTGGTTTTTCGTCAATAATTCAAATTTGAGTGCAGTTAAACA
>JAGDQP010006953.1:0-32312 GCA_022664845.1 Lepisma saccharinum | reverse complement strand
TTAATTTGAAATAAAAGTTAACAGAAAATTCAAAACTATGTCAACACACTTTTGGGGACATGGAACTGTCCTAAAAGTCTATTGACATAGATTTGAAGTTACTGTTAAGATTTTTTTAAAGTTAATGGTATTCATTAATGATGTAAGAAACAAACTATATTTTGTGAAAGTTATTTTCTGTTTAATTGCACTCAAATTTGAATAATTGACGAAAAATGAAAAAGGCGGGAAAACCTACTTGGATTCAGCCTTAGAACTATATAAATTATGTATTTCCATTACGAACTTTGGAAGACGATATTGACATTAAGTATATACTTTGCACTCAGTTAAATCAGTCAAATTTTGAAATTTTTAAAATAGAGTACTTTCGTTTAACTTCATTTTTCTATATTCTTTATCTTTCACTTCCACATTTCGAATGCCCATCAGGTGTTATAATTTAAAATACAGCCACAACGCAAATCACGCAACAGTCAAACAAAGCCAAAAATAAGCAGCAAAAAACCCGAAAATACGAAATTCTACCAACTTAAATTTCACGCTTGACGACATTCTCTAAAAATGAGACAATAGTTATTCAGACCATCATAAACACAAGATACACCGAAACATTGGCAACATCAACATCATTCTCCCAGAATCAATTTCACCGCAGAACTTCCAGACTACCATAAACCTTTTAGAACTTCAATCAATACAACCAACCTTTCGAACTTCAATCAATGCAGAATAAACCTTTTCGAACTTCTATCAATGCAGACATAGTAGTACATAAGTGAATTTCACTATTTTTTTTTTCGAGCAGAACTTCAAAATCCACAAGATTCTTCAAAATTCAACCAGAACTTTAAGACCGATATCAATGGCTTCCAGTGACAAAAAAGTGAATCCCAATTTTGACCCAAAAGTGAAACCCACATACATCAGTTTTGACCACAAATGACCCCATATACCACAGTTTTGACCCCAAAAGTGTATACCTAGTGCTTAAAATTACTTTAATCCCAATCAGCTTAAGTGATTTGTTTTAACCAAAAGTGTACAACAAGTGTAGTAAAATTAATTCTTCACAACTTCTTCCTTCAATCAGTGATACTAGATATCTTTGGACATCTTGTACAATTTTCTACAATACCTTCTTCAAGTGATTAATATAAGTGTACAAATAACTTTGAAACATTATCTTTATAAATTTTCTGAATATTGCGCTAATATTACGTCGATATTTTACGAACGTATGAACTACATAGTGAATATTGAAATAATGCAAGTGTAATACTCACCAAACTTCCCGACTTGCATTTGTACTGCAAACCTATGTCACTATACGACGACGGCAAGAGCCCTACAGTTCGACAGCAGCACCCGCCAGTCCGACATCAGAAGCGAGAGCGTTAATTCTATCGCAGACTGTTCAAGAAGGAAGATACTTATTTATTATTTTTTGGACATCTTATTCTCTTTGCTGTGGAAATTCTGAGGCTGTATTAAAATCATTCTTATTGGACTTTTAACTTCAATGAATTTCCAGGTATGAATGGGGGATCTGTTTTATATTGTGATTTCATGCGTCTGACATATGTTAGGCTATCTAAGTATCACCTCCCGAATAATATTTGCTCAAAGTTAAATAACTCATGTGGCGTGTTAAAATGTATTCAAGTTACGATTAATTACACCGGTAACAAACCCTTTCGTAGCCAAGTAGATGCCAATAATAGCTGAGCATTGCTACGCCAAGAACCTTGTTTAAGTCTCTACCATCTGACAAATACGTTATTTTATTCACCAAATTACCATCCACCATACACCATCGAACGGCTAGTTAGAATCAATTTTTTCAGCCGTTCACATTATACTATACGATTTGAATATATTATGCTTAACTAGTTAGAATTTATTTTAATATTGAACATTTGACACTGTAATTATTTAATAAATCCTTACAGTTGATAAAAAGTTCAGGTCCTTACTTACTCACTCTGATAACTAAACTGTGAACTTTTTAGTTGCTCTAGTTGTTTGAAATTGAATATATTGACCTAGTTACTTGCTTACAAAGGGAAAAACATGAATCCACATTGACAATTTTTCATGAATTAGTCACGACTAATTAGTAATAACAAGGCATTTATAATGTGTTGTGACAAACAAAATTATAAGATTTACTTGAAGATGATAAGAAAGAAAAACAAATTATCTCTAGTTCCTTTCAAATTAATTATACATGGAATAATAAACGTAGTATATGTGACACGCAATTGGTTGAAGCCATATTAGTATCATATAATACTTATTTCGAAACTCTAATAAGTGTGTATTGTATAATTAGAATACAAGATCACTCGATACAAACCAACGAATAATAGAATATAAACAATTAAATGATGAGGACAATCTATAGAGCTTGGCCTGAAATGGTGTCCCAAACTTTGGTAGGTGATTATTTATATTGAATCAAGAAATAATAGTTCCTTTGTAGAAATTTGGAAATCTTATTAGTTTTGCAGCTACTGGCTCTTACATTTATGACATCATCATAAAAAATGACATCATATCTTGACACGTAATACCTAACCGGTGTCAGTTTAGGAAATCACACTCGAAGTAGTTCTCAATACATACGTTTTGTTCCTGCCAATTATCAGTTTAAAATTGCACAGTATGTCATTTGTTCTATATCGTTATACCCTTTTAATGTTTGACACATCATTTGTCATTGTTTTGGTCAGCTTGTTACTCACTTCATAACAGTGTTCCAACGTCCCTTTCACCATGCCATTGATTTGCACTATAATTTCGCTCATCTTCGTTCTTGCTCATTCTTTGTGTTGACAGATTCCATTGTTTTCCTGCCTGTACACTGAGTTTGAAGTTATTGTACATTTGTATTAAAAATACAATACACGAAAAGGATGTGGTAATTCAGCTACACTTCATTTCATTTTCATATTGTTTCAACTCACTTGCGAACAATACAACGTTTATTTGTTCAAAATCTAGTAAATGTAAAACCTTTATTAATGGCAACACATTTAAAAATCTAAAGTTTTTTTATAAAATGTACAGTGTTCACATTTGTAACAAGTATTAGAAACGACTTGAGATCTAAAACTATTAACACTGACAATTATTAAATGTCAAATTTTGTTTGAAACAGTCATCAAGAATATTGTATTCTTCTTCATTTATTTTGTTTCTAATACATTACATAAATAGACATATTAATTGCTTTGTATAAGTTAACTCATGGTATTTAACAGGAATTTCAAGAGAGCCGTATTTAACCTTTTTTTATTCACGAATCATTTATTACAAACGAAGGCGTTCATATCTTACGATGTCTAAAATAATTAGTTTGTCGTTTCGACAGGTTAATCGAAATTATCATTCGAGTCACACATGTCACAGTAGCTCTCACGAGAAAAGAAACTACATTCATCACTTCAGCAGTTACAGAAACGTATTCAGAAGTCCCACGTATTAAATTTAACGAAAAACTCATGACTTTAGCAATTATATTTCGTGCTGTCACCATCTTGGATTTCAAAAGTGTATATTTTTGCCCTCGGTAATGGACCCAGTGCTCCTTCAAGCCCCCACATATAAAATTTCACGAAATTCGGATGATTTTTAACAATTGTGATATTTCGTGCTGCCGCCATCTTGCATTGCAAAATTGTATATTTTTGGTCTTGGTAATGAACTCCCCCTCCTAATCAGACTATCTTTTACAATGATGATGTTTCCGCGCTGCAGCGGTCTTGGATTACAAATTTTAACATTTTTAGTCTCCGACATGTAGTCAGCGTCTCCTTGAGCTCCCAGATATGTTGGCGTTAAAATACCTATGGAATCAAGTTAATAGTTTTTTAGTGCTTAATTAATTATCTATTGTATCAAAGCTATAAAGTTGAAATTATACTATGATAAGGATAATAGTATCACAGTTGGCAACATTATGTATTACGTCCCTTACCAAGATAAACGGAGGGGAAGGGGAAATTGCAGGACTTTCGAGCGCTCGAAAATGTTTCGAGTGCTCTATTCTGTTGCGAGCGCTCGAATCCAGGATTTCAAGCAAAAGTGTTCGAGCAGATTTTGTTCGATCATATTCTGCTCGCTCGAAAACGTATTTTTGTGTTTCGAGCGCTCGAAATCCGCTCGCTGCACACCTCTAGTGGAGAGTATGTGCAATGCGTTTTACAAGTATGTAATGCGGAAGGCAACACTACACCAAAATTACATTAGTACAGATCACAGCCAATCATTGTGACAGACAAATCTACACCAGTATAGGTGGTGCTGTGTTTTCTGATATATATTTTGAAATTTTAAATCAGATTGAAGGAGCATCAATATCGTATTATCACGTAAATTGCCTAGAGAATTATTCTTTTAGTAGGTAAATAGACATTTCAGCACATAAAAGAACTATTGACATGACTTCATTTTTCAGACTTCAATTATTTATCTAATAGCGTATACAATTTTCAAGCAGAAAAAAAATGTTGACAATTCCTCACGTCCATAGGAAAGCGATATCCACTGACGTGATTGCAGGCAAACTACATGATTCAGTCACTTCTGGATACTAATATTTTTACCGTACACTGACTGATTTATAGCTTGATGATAATATTTGTTTGAAACCCATTCTCAAAATGTTAATTTTAATACACCTTACAGTCAGAACAAGGTATGATGAAGCTCTGTATTTGAATATTACAGACAATAGAACAGGGTAGTGTTTGAGTTAAACTTCTCAATACACTGTTAAAGTCGACGTCATTGCCGCGCGATATCCTAGCTACCAGAACGACTGGTTTTATACACACGGAATAGCATACGAGGTAAGTATGAATGAAAAATAGAAAACTGATTTCTTAACATATTTATAACATTTAATAGTTATATTATACCTTCCAATATAACTTCATACTTTGCGTTGGACTATAGATACTATGCTTTATGTCAAACTTGTAAATTATTCAGGTTTCCAAAGAAAATACATTAGTGTTATGGACGAATATATGTAGTCTATTTAGAATATATTTTGTTGTAGATTTGGTAATTCTATTTTATTTCAGAAACTGTCTCTTTGATAATATTTAAAGTTTTAGTAACAACATTCAATTATTTTGTGCATATTTATATTTTAATATGTTTGTTAATTGCATTTAAAGGGGCATGGCCATTTTTTTTTATTTTAGTTTCTGGGATCAACTGGACGACATGGCATTTACAGTTCATATAAATTCTCGATGTATGACTAATTAATGTTTAACTAACACAGTTTCAGTAATTGTTTATATTTTTTACAACATATTCTGAATCGATATTTACGCTAGTGGTAGGTACTTTAACCATCTAGAACATGAATGGTGTAAGTTAGAACATGAACGGTCAATCTGTCGGATTAGATAGCGGGTAAATAACGATTGTAATGGATAATCCTCAAACTTCTAAAGGAACTGCAAATAAAAGGTAAAAGCTATAGAGTGAAAATAGATTTATTATAAGTTTACCTACAAGGGTGTACTCAGTTATTATGATATAAGATGATTTATCTGCTCGTAACTTCACAAAAGTGGATCTTAGCTGAAAAGGTTTCATGGTAATGTGTGTTTGGGCAGACAGTTATCCAGAAGTTGGTTTTAGGAAGTTCTACGGGTTTTCCGAGGGAATGTCAAAAATATGTCTGGGCATGAAATGTATTAAATGTACATAATTATGCCTAAAATTATATTAATTTTGCCCAAAGCCCTGAATTTGTAGTAGGTCGAACCTCTCGTACTCATCCCTAAATAGGGCTTTGTATGTTTGATTCAGTTATTTCCTTGCAAATTCGGACATGGTGATTTTTCTTTTACTCCATTTTGTGAAGATATTTAGGGACTTTAACAATATTACTTTCATTGCAAAAATTTACAAACGCGTCATATGATATAATGCAACAGACGGGTTGTCAGATTAAATACGATATTTCTTCTAATATTTCATTAGATTCGTAAATATTTTATACTTTTATTATCAACTGAACTTTGAAATAAGTAAATAATAACACATATCAGTTAAGATGTTTCTAATTACAGAGCACAAGTCTCTCAAAATCCTATGGAGATCAAATGGAAGGTTTCATAGGCAATCGTTTGTTTAAAGCTAGTTAGGCTGCCCCCACAATTCTCAGTAGGGGACGACTTTAACAGCATATGAACACAAATATAATGTTGATGGACCATCATATCATATCTGTTGACTAGACTGTCATGTTCTGGACTGTCACATCCGTGAATATGGTTTATTAAAATTTGTCAAAACAGACAAGATATTTGTGTAGGATCTGGACTATGGAAACAGTTTCAATTCTGGATCTAACATGAACAGAAGAAAAAATAGCAAAATTTTATTTTTTAAAACTCAAAAGTGAAAATTCACTTTTTATCTGATAATAACGAGCAACGGAATGTTTTGTAGTAATTCTGAAATACATCTATAGACTAAAAGCATCCTTGCAAAACGTAGTGCTGTTTGTTCTACTACTTTACCGTATATTTTATATAAGATATATGGTATCTTTCGAATAGATACAAAGGATCGAAATACGAAATAAAAAGTAGTTGTTTATGTAATTATAAGCGAATTAAACATCTCCCAAAAATCTTGAACGTTGTTGCAATAGAAAAGGTTTCAGCAAGTTTTTTGGCCATGTTCTTATGCTTCCCCATTTTAAATGCATGATGCAGGTGACAGAATTATTAGTTTCAAGCAGAATTAAAATTTTTGTGTACCTCTGCTCTTCTCTGCGGTGCAACATACAGAAAATAGTTGACAGTCGCTAGTTCAACTCATCCTTTCTGCTGAATAACGATTAAAATGAGAAACAGAGTAGTTTATAAATTAATAGTAAGTGTCTTTCAAGAATTTAGAATTGTATCACAAATTGTTCATTTGGGTATAAAGAGACAATTCTAATTTTATTTATTCCATGTGTTTCTTAACTTATTTCCTTCTAATATTTTCCCCAAATATTGGGAACTGGATACCTGCTTTTCTGTTTTCCTTCCAGATAGTTTAGCTCCTATACTTTGCTCAATGTCATTCACTGAATCCCTTTCGTTATTCCCACTTTTGGCATCAACATACAAAACCCTGTATTTTCTCTGCATCTTGGGACGTTGTATTCAACGTCTTCGTAGTTCAGTTTTGTTCCCGTAAAGAGACGAGAATAGAATTTTCATATGGATTTAAAACACTAAAGTGACATTCAAATATCCTCTCTACAAGATACATTAACTTACCATTACTACAAATGCATATTTAGTTTAAATAACACATCAACAGTTTGTGCAAGGATTCCAAGATTTTGTTCACAAATAACTCACTAGCCACAGCAAAACCATTGTATGATGCGAGATGAAAGACAGCATACTAACAGCAAACAAATTGTCACCCAATACATTAAAAATGTTTGTGAATCATTTGCGCACACATTTTTGCGCAATTAGCTAAGGCGCTATTGCGAATTTCTTTAACAGATTCAGCATCCTTACAAACATAAATTCAGTTCAAACGTAACACAACATATTATGCATCGTTCCTGCCCGTTTGTGCACCCCTTCTGCACTTTGAACATGATTAGCTAAAGAGCTACAGTAATACCATTTCAAGGATGCCAATGTAAATGACATCTCTAGGACAAACGGGTTGTCAACAACCCCATTCTATTTAATAAGATCAGATGAGCATGGTTCTATATGTCATAGATTTACCAGAAAATTACTCGTGTGGATCTTGTTATTACTGGTCTAGTCATGAAGAAAATTTCGGACTACGAGTTGCCATTTTACACTATTGACGCCATCTTGGATTTCAGTATCTCGAAAAATAGTTCCTATTAAAATGGCATTGCCTAGACATGTAAGTGTCGTTTTATATGGTTTTGTGGATTCTAAACACGTTTCCGATAAATTAAGGACTCAAAAGTTGTTACTAATCTTTATTTAGTGAGACAGTCACAACAAAAACAGGATAAATGTCCTTTATTAATGCTAACATAGATAATAAAACAAAGAAGCATAAAATGAATAGGTAATTTACAGTGCAGTATTAAAATATTTGTTACGACGATCAGAAATTCCTTTACTTTTGCAATATCATTGAATTTTACAAGGTATTCCAGCTGAAAAAAGTAAACATGAATCTCTTGCACACTTAACACATTAACAACTAACCACAAGTGCTTCCATGATAGGATGCATGTCTTTATATGTGTCTCCTATGTTTATATAACCAAAATGGTGCATCAACATGAGTGATGTGTTCATTTAAGCATGTTACATGTGAATATGTGTTATAGTAGGTCCTTCAAATAAGTAATCTAATTTAAGCACATGTTCGTGGGAGTCCCTCCACAGAAGTGTTTTATCCATGTGTTAAAGAAATGTTAGCAATTCGTCCACAGTTTTAAAATGTGATCGTTTTCAAAACCTTAACGACTTGCTATATTCTAGTATAGCCGAGATTTCTGATTTAGGAAACATATGGTATGTTGCAATTCGTCCGACAATGATATGAACTGGTACATGGCATGTTGTACAATCAACACCCAACCTAATCCACATTTCCTTGAATCTAAGATTCCTCAAGGTATTATGTAGTATGACATGAGAAATATAGCGCGTGTGTCATTCGATATTACCATACTCTGTGGTGCCCTCTGTTTCTATATAATTAATATAGATATTAGCCTCCTGTTATATAGCAAACGATTTTTGAGACCTATGCGCGAGTAAACATCTATGTGACATTTTGGTCAAAATGAAATTATTCACGAAACAAAGGTATCTTATACGTCATGGATATGTCTCTGTACTCGGTATGAGCATATCACAACAAATAGCCTCGGTACTCAGAAATTTCTGGAGGAAAATGCACTAGAAATACTGTGAGATAAAAGTCTATGTAATATGCTCATCTCTGACTGAGTGCACGCTTAAACAGTAAGTATGGGAAAAAATAGCGTGGCAACTTTTTTTATTGCTACGTTGGTTAAATTGCTATCACTGCTACGACTGATGAAAAGTAGCTCCTACTCCTACTGCTACTTTTCTCCATACTTCGCGAGGGGTATAAACCACAGGAAACCGATGAAAAAAGCAGGTTCAAGCTGTTACTTTATTTTCTATTTCTTGGAGGAGTTATTCTCGGAACGAAATATTAGCCGTGTAATGCCACATGTTTTACTCATGGCCGAGTCGTGAAGCAGATCTTCATAAAGAACACTGACAAGGCCACGCTAGACAATACCTGCTTAGCGTTGTTGGTACCCTATCGGGTGACACTGTTTCGATTCCAGGCGGGGTGATTTTTCATTCTTTTCCAAGAAAATCATTTTATTTTTAACGTATACGCATTTTCCAATTATATAAAGTTCACTATCCATTAATAATATTTTGTGGGCGGTGGTAGCGTTGCGGCCTTTCAACCGGTCATGGGTAGGTACGCGGATTTGAAGCCCAAAGGTCAGTGGTAGAGCGTTGACTTAGCATTCAGGTTCAGTCCTAACGACCGACCATCCTAACTGAATTTTTAGGGTGTTTTCTATCACGTCAGGACAATGCCGGATGGTACCTTCCACTTATACCCTGGCTAACACCTTCCCGTATTCTTTCCCTTCCCTATTCCGGCCCAAGTCTTAGATGACTGAAGTCCATAAATAAAATATTTGATTCCCAGAGTGTCCCTCGAATTCACCAGGGGTATGACGCGATGTTACGCAGTGTTCGATTTGTAGCAGAGGATGGCTGGGATTTTACTCTCTCTGCAAATATCTTCCCTCGTTCTGTTTACAGATATACCCCTAGCCTGGGATATGGATGATCTCAAAATACTGTATAATACTTATCTCATAAAGTATTCCCCCTCTCTTGAAATTGCACAAATCGAACACTGATTTTACGGTACGTAAGGCTCTGGTTGATACTTCCCTTATCTTCTACCTAACTCATCCCGACTTGAGCCAAAGATGCCAAAAGCTAAAAAAAAATGACATCCGAAGCAGTTATTACGTAATACGTAATTTTATTTGTCTTCGCGTATGTAATGTTAAATAGTTCACATTTATAACCGAAGTAATTTCAACTAACTATTAACTTTTAATCATATTTGTACTAATTATACGCGAACAGAATATGTAACTGAATCGTTAAAAGCTCCGATAATTACGTACAAGTTTTAATATGAACTACTCTACCAAGTCCCAACGATAGTCCATCACTCTACTATTCAGATAACAAGCTACAGAAAATTAAGTTAGTATAAAATATGCTTTTACATGTTTCTGTTTTAAATTGGGAAAAAGATAACTTCCATTTAGAAATGCTTTTCGTAATTGTTAACTGGTATTTATGTAAGTTATTTTAAATAGAAGTTAATTCTACCACTGCTACGAAAAAGTAGCAGTTTTTAATAGTGTACTAGATTGATGGAACAAAAGTATATGTGACATAATTCAGAGCCACACCTCTCTGTGGACAAGTTTCAATTTCTTTTTTCGTTTTTATCAATACTGGTAAAATGTAGCATAGACGTTTGTTTGTGCATATTCTTCATTTTTTTGTGATTTCATTAAATCTATTTCTTTATAAGTCATTAAATGAATTGCTTTAAACGATACTGCACTATACGGAAGAAATTCATATTTCGCCATATATTACTGCATTCTTGTAGACTTTGAAACAGTCTTTACGTGTAGGTATACTTTGAAACAGTCTTTAGGTATACCTTGAAAGAGTTTAACTCTTACTTTGTTGGAACAACAAAACTAAACTTTGTTGTCTTTTTGTACTGATATGTTTTATTAGAGTGAAGATCCACAAGTAGCACGATAAATTCATTCAAACTCTTTCGTCATTTGCAAAAGTATGACTCAAATATGAAACCAAATCTTGTTCCTGTATTTGATATTATGTATCTGATGTTTTAACATACAACCTTGAAAAAATCCTATGGATGCTATCAATATACTTCTGTGTGGATTCTATGGTAAAGCCTTGATAGTTTGCTCGGTAGGAGAGATTGCGAAAGTTTTGGAAAGATATGAAAGAATTGGACTGTCGAGTTGCGAGTGAAGGACGACTGAATACGTTACTGGCAGACTAGTCAGATGAAATTCTGTCAGGTGAAACTTATCATTAATTTTGGGAACCTACGAAATCACAACACAAGTGATTTGCTTGACTTTTCATAAGAGTTGTGTATATTTTAGAAGGAACTGTTTTAATGTTAAATAATTATGTCAAGGTATATCTGAACTAGCTTGTTGTCAGAACTCGTGTTGTACATAGTTTGCGGTCTTTCAGGAAATTTTCACCCAAGCTATGTATTGGGTAAACAATCCTCCCTATTTGAGATAGTTATGATATGCTTAAATTTTAAGAATTTGCGCAGTACATTCATTTAATACAATGAGAGCAGATTTTACGCAAAGTTATTGGTAAATAGGGGTTAGATTTTGGTGTCACTTTTGGTCCTGGCCCACTTTTGGACGGAGGGATACACAATGTAAAGGACATAAAATTATTTTCCTCCGTCTACTTACGATTGTATTAGTAAAGTTCATAAACACTGCCAAAGGTAAGAAATGTAAATTTAATATGAATATTCAGGCTGATTTAGATAGTAACTAACTAACTATATGGCTCATGGAACTATCAAGTTCATCGTAGCAGAAACAAACGTTCGCCATTGAATTCCATCCTGGGCAATATCAAGCCAGATTTCATCACAAATACCTACTTCTCGAAGATATATTCTAATAATGTTTTCGCAACGACGTCTAGGTCTTCCCAATGGCTTCTTTCCATCCGGTCTTCCAACCAGGATAGAATATAATCTTTCTTTTCCCCCCATCCGGGCTACATGGCCTTCCCACTTTAGTCGTCTCGATTTCATTATTTTTACAACATCTGGTGAATCGTACAGTTCGTGGAGTTCTTGACTATAAAGTCTCCTCCACTCTCCAGTCATCTCGTCACGTTTCGGACCGTATATCTTTCTCAAAACCTTATTTTGAAATACACGCAATTTATGTTCATTTGCTAGGGTCGTGCTCCAATTTTCGCAACCGTAAAGTATTACCGGCAGAATAACCGATCTGTATATTTTTAATTTCAATTTCCTTGATATTAATCGCAATGTTATAAGTTTTTGGACTGAATAGAAACATAAGTTTCCCGATACTAAGCAACTGTTTATTTCTTCCGTGACCTCAATTTTGCTTGTTACGTATGCTCCCAAGTATTTAAATTTGTTTACTTTCTCTATGACCTCATCCCTAATTCTTATGTTTTTATTTCCATCATTCCTTGTGTTTCGGCTTGTTATCATCTATTTTGTTTTATCTATGTTTACCTGTAGACTTATCTCATCGCACGCTTCTACTAAGACATCGGTGTTGCTTTGTAGTGCATCTATATCGCTCCCTATTGATCCTACATCATCCGCGTATACAAACAGTTGATTCAAATCATTCAATGATAGTCCTTTTTGGCCACTTTTATTTTTAAAATTGCATATTCTAACGCAAAGTTAAACAGTAGTGGGGAAAACGACATCGCCTTGTTTCAATCCGTTGCGAATCTTGAAACTATCTCACATATTATTACCTATACATACTCTGCTTATGGAATCGCTGAGACACATCTTCACTAGTTGAACCAATTTTTTCTGTATTTCGAATCCTATCAGGATACTATATAGCTTTTCCCTTTTGATAAATTCATATGCTTTCTTAAAATCAATGAATAGCTGATGAACCGTCCCACTGTATTCCCATTTCTTCTCCAAAATTTGTCTCAAGGCAAAAATCTGGTCCAACGTGGATTTTGTCTTTCTAAATCCACATTGGTGATCTCCAGTTATTTCATCTACGTATACACTTATGCATGTTAGCAAAATATTACTTAATACCTTGTAACAGGTTTTAAGTAACGAGATTTTGAGGATTATTATAGCCCTTTTTGCAAATCGGAACTATTATTAAGATTTTCCATTCCTTTGGGAGATCCTCCTTTCTCCAAATATCACTTATCAATTTATGTAGTTCCTTGATTAGTGCCATTCCTCCTGCTTTGATTAATTCTTCTGGAATATTGTCTACTCCTGGTGATTTGAAATTTTTCAATTTCTTTAGCGAACTTTTGTTCTCGATCTCGCTAGGTTCGGGGATCAACGGTTCTACGGTGGACTTCAAATTCCTCTGTTTCTTCAACGTTGTGTACATTAAGAAGTTTGTCGAAATAACTCTTCCATACATCGACAGTTTTAGTCGGATCAGCCTGCAGATCTCCACGTTCATTTCTAATCATTCCTAACCTCGGCTGGTAAACTTTCCTTAACGAGTTTATCCCTTTGTATAGATCTCGTATTTATTTATTTATTTATATTATTTATTTATTTAGTGACAACACAACAGGCAATATCCTAATTATAGTGTTGAGCTTTACAAAGTAGTTGTTCAGACCTTATTGACAATTGCATCTCTAAATTCTTTAGGCGATATATAGCATACGTCCAGATCATTGCGAAGTGTACAGAGTTGGTTATATCAAGTACAAATTCTCTAGATTGGTGACCTCATCAAGATATTGGATCTTGCCTTTGTACAGTGGAAGATACCAGTATTATTAACGCGAGCTTTAGATGATGGGATACGAAACTGTAATGTCGAAACAAAATAAATACAATTTAACTTATTTTGAACAATGTTTAGAAGAAATAACTGGTCAGCAATGTTGCGTCTTTGTTCTAAGCTCTGAATATTAAAATTCTTAATAACTTCATTGTAACCAACATAATCAGGATAGATTCATGTTTCTTTAAAAGTCAGGAATTTAAGAAATTTTGATTGGATTTTCTCTAATTGTTGTCAATGTTTCAATTGATATGGATTCCAAATAGAAGCAGCATATTCTACCTTGGAGCGAACATAAGCATAGTAATTTTTTTCCAATGTTGATATGTTGTTGAATTCTCTTCCCGTCGTAATTACGGATCCTAGTATCTTCAAGGCTTCATTTGTTATATTTGTAACATGTATGTTAAAAGTCAAAACTGACTAATTTCGAGTCAAAGCTGACACCAAGATTCTTAACTACAGTAGTACAATTTTATTAATGGAATAATCAAATTGATGAGTGGTTTTATTTTTATTAAATGATAATACTTTACATTTACTTATGTTGACTCCAAGTTGATTAATAGCACACCAGTTTGCAATATTATCTAAGCATTGCTGAAGTCTTATGCAGTCTCTGATAGTGTTGACTGTTATGTTATTTGTCTTGCCGTTTTTCTCTATCTCCTGAATCTTCTGCTTCAGATATTCTCGCTTTTTGTTTCTGAACCCGAGTGTGGCGTCTCGTTTCGTGTTACTGTAGTAGTTGATATTTGTTTCGCTTTTAATACTTAGCCATCATTGCCTTGCTTGTTTTCGTTTCTCATGAAGTTTAAGGCATTCTTCATCAAACCAAGGTTTGTTTATCTGTTTTCTTCTCATCTACACGTTTCTTGGCTGCGCTCTTAATTGCTTCACGAATTGCCTCCCACATCTTACTTACATCAATTTCATTATTAGTTTCATCATTATTATTACTCCAGGCGGCTAGGATTTCGAACCTATTTTAATGTTCGATTTGGTAATCTCCTTTTATGCTCGGATTATTTAATCGTTTCACTTCGAATTTAAGTTGTTTTGGCCCCTTGTTTTCTCTGTTGGCGTTGCATAACCTTTCCCTTACTTTCGTGATCACTAATTGATGGTCGGTGTCACCTTCCGCTCCTCTGCAAGACCTAACATCCATTATGTTGGTGTGTCTTCGTCTGTGTACTAATACGCGATCGATCTGGTTGAGAGATTTGCAGTTCATGTATATTTGTGTATGGTTTTATGTTCAACATACGTGCTATTTACCAGTAAGTTTTCGAAATCACGAAAGTTATAAGTCTTTCTCCATTGTTGTTGGTCTTTTCGTGAAGGCTGTATTTGCCTATATCAAGTCTATATTTCTTTTCCCTTCCTACCTTTGCATTGAAATCACCCAACACAATTTTCGAATTATACTTCGGTAATCGGTCAAACAGCCTTTCTAGCTCATCGTATAATGTTTCTTTTTCGTTTTCAGTAGCCGCATCGGTCTGAGTATACACGTTTAATAAAACCGTGTTGCCCCATCGAGTACGTATCGTAATGTACGATAGTCTTACGTTTACGAACTCTATATTCTGAACCACCTGAAGGATACTGTTTTTAATGAGGAATCCTGTTCCGAAATCGTGAGACTCTGTTACCCCGTAGTAGAAAGTATACTTGCCCTGTGGGATGACCCTCCCACCGAACTTCTTGTATCGCTAATATGTCTAGCTCGTACTTTTCGGTCTCTCGTACCGCCACCCGAAGAACTCCCATTTGGTATAATTTTCGTACATTCCATGTTCTTATTCTAAGGTGTTTCTTAATGCTGTTCTTGTAGCCCCCTGAAGCAGTCCCAGCCCGGAGATCCGAATGAGGGACTAGTTTACCTCCGGAATATTTTACCCCAGGAGAATCCATGAACCATCTGTTATTATTTCTTGACATGTTTTAGCGGTGTAGAGTTGTCAGCTTTACGACCTCGCAGTAAAGGTAGACATTCAAGTTGTAGTCCTATCTCCATCTCTGAGCCTTGCCGATGTCATTCATCTTCAGAATCAGAGGGGTAATGGTGATTCTGCTTCTCTCACTCTGATATTTTTGTTCGGGGTTATCTTTCCCTAGCCTTTGTAGATCCCTCTACTAACTGCAAGGCACCAGTACTGGTTTGGGTTCGCCCCGGAATATTACCGGTACCCATCATATCTGGTCGACAGTCCCCTATCCGCCACCTGGGGACGTGCCTGGTGGGAGACCAGTATCTCCAACTCGGGGCTTTAGATATTAACTGTTCGTTATACAACTGTTTATAATGTTTTCGATCGATGTTTTTACTAATATTATCGAATGTTATATTTTTCTCATGCGCAGTCTCTCCTACGCATGCGCGCAATCTTACCTACCCTAGTAGAATAGTATACGCAAATTGAGTTTTTTTTAAATTATTATCAGTAAGCATACACATACAATGTCTTATACCAATGGTTCGTAGCATGTAATTGTGAATAAAATACCAATTGTGGATAATATAGTGAAATATTGTGATTTTAGATGTTTTCATACAACAAAAAATGTTAGTGAATGTTTTCTTAACTAATGTGCAGTGTCTCACCACTTTCCCCTGTATGATATTTCCCTATACAAGTAAGAAAAATGTTACTTATATTGAATGTTCAAAGAAGCAAACATACCTTCTAGAAGTTTTACCAACTGCAGTCTCATTCATGATACGAAGTCCTCTTTGGCGTTATGTTACATGGCTTCACGTTAATTAACATTTATGTGATTTTGATCATATTTTCCCGCTAAATTATACTTGTTATCCAAAATAAGGTAATATGTTTGGTTGAAATTTGTTTCCTAAGAACCGAAGAACTCGGCGAAGAAAAGGGTGAAGACATATGTTATCTTCATACTCTCAAATCTGTTTAATACAAAAAGATCTTTCTGATCAAAATTTACTATTATTGCCTCTGATAATTCCCAAACTAGTTTTGTATAATCACTAATATAATATTGTCCTTATAAGTTTTACAAAAATTTCTGTTGTGAGAACTGTACATCCTTGTTAAAGTGTCTTCACTTGGTTTGGTGATTGCTACATTACTGATGATGGCAGGACTCGAAACTAACCCAGGTCCAAGAACATTGGACGAGCTGTTCAAACAATTGGAAGAGCTGGATCAGAAAATTACAGCTATTTCCAGTGCCGCAAATGATCTAAGGGTGAAACTTGAAACCGTAGTGAATTAATTAAGTGTGGTGAAAAGAGAGCATTAGGAGCTGAAGAAGCAACTGGATGTTACAAATGAACTTTTGGACAAACTTGACAATCAGTCGTGTAGAAGTAATATAATATTCAGGAATATTGGTGAATGCAGTGGATCAAGATCATGGGCTTAATCCACAACTTAAAGTTGAGTTAAGCTTTACCCATTTAGAAAGATTGCATGTGGACATAATGCACGAATCCGTCACGTGAAAATTGTTTTATTGTATGTCACAAAAAAATCGCAAATTTACTTTGTACTGGAAATGTGTTCTATGTCCCGTACATTTTTCAATATCCAGTAAGTGTTCTGATCAATTCCTCAGGAAATATGAAACCCAGAGATCTGTTTTATTCTATGTCGCATAAAGTTACAGAAAAAGTCATTATGTTTTATTTTAAGTCCCTGACTAATGAGCTGTCAGTGAGTATAGCGTTATTATATGTCATTGAACTTTTGAATTTTGTGTATTTTTTGTTTTATTCTATGTGCTTCTCAATGAGATTCACTCTACATGTCACGTGACAAAATAGCGACACCAGAAATTTTTACAGATGTAAGGTTGTGATAAGATCTGCTTCGACATATCTTATTGGAAACGTAAGGAATGACGCTAATAAATGGTGGTTTTATTGTTATTGTTTTTGTAAAACAAAGCATGTCCTTTTAAGTGTTTAAGTGGAGTGTTTTGGAGATATTAAGTCTATTACCGGATGGAGCTGATGCTGATGACAATGAAATTGAAATAAGTACCACTATTGGCTTGGACACACTCAATGACAGCGATGTCGACTCTGCCTATGTCCAAGGTAGTGAACGTCCCATTGTTTTGTTTTTGAGCAAGTACGCATTTTAATCCTGTTGCAATCTTTAACATTATGTTATTGTTATTTTGTTCATCTTTGTTTGTTTTTCCTTACTAGGAACATTTAGTTTTCAGCACAAGAGAGAGCAATGTTTCTTAGATTCATTTTCTTCATACTGAACAGTTAATCTGTCGAATCACTTTGTTTTAGTGTCTTTGTAAAATAATGAACAGATGAATGGTGATTAAAAATATATTTAATCCTATGGTGCCTGCGAAGCCAGGCATACATTTCGCTGCTTTTATTCATGAATATTTCACTCTAAAGGAAGAAAAAAGGACTTGAAATTCTGAATATTATGCTCATGTTGACAATAGTTTAGACAATAATCAAGTACAATAGCATTTTTGGATGACTTAATAATTTTCGAAAACATAAAAGACACAACCTGTGTTTTCATCAAATTATTCAATGTAAATTATTTCTTTCTATAATTTCTATGCAACTATACAAGTACACACTTGTTTTTCGTAAGGAAATGATCTACAATGGATGTGATTTTATACTATATCAGCAATGGTTTGTAATTCGGATTCGTTTTGCGACAGGCAAAGAAAGAAGCATCAAATCGCTCTCCTGTAAAAAAAAAAGAGGGACGTTGACATAGAATAAAACAATTCTCACGCGACGAATTGTAGTTAAATGTTCTTTATTGAAGAAAAAGACGGATATATTAAAAATGGCTTGTCATGCAAAAGAACACGCGTTATTATTACGTATGATTTTTCGGCTTCTTACGTGAAACTAGAAGACAGTTATTGTTTTATTTGAGGGATAGCCGATTAAGTGTGGATCGTGCAAAGCTTCGATATAACAAATTGTATATAAACTGTACACGTAAAATTTCAAAAAATTACAAAAAGGAAGAAAGTGTCACAACATGACACACTAAATAAAAAAAACAGAAATTGAAACACTGTCAGCTTCCAAGAGCCCAAGTGCACCAAAAACATAAATAACATAAAGATAAAAAGTTAACAATAATTTATATTTAATTTCATTATAAATTTATGTCTATTTTGTTATTTCTTTTACGTTTGTGACAAAACTATACGATAAACATAAAATATGCACTGAACAGTATTTTTAGATATTTGTCTAAGGAAGAAAACAATAAAAGAATCAAGTCAATAACCTTATTGGTTTGAATGAAGTACTGAAGCGTTTGAATGAAGTACTGTCATTGCAATGTTTGAGGCGGGGCGGGGACAAAGCAAGCGGGGGAGAGGTAGGGACTTTGTTGTTTTCTGATCCCTACCATATGTCCTACACACCTGCCAAAATTCAGCTTTCCCCTAATCTGTTACGACTTCAAACCTCTATTTACTGGGCTAATCTGACAAATACGCTATTTTATTCACCAAATTACCATCCACCATACACCATCGAACGACTAGTTAGAATCAATTTCTTCAACCGTTCACATTATAATATACGATTTGAATATATTATGCTTAACTAGTTAGAATTAATTTTAATATTGAACATTTGACACTGTAATTATTTATTAAATCCTTACAGCTAATAAAAAGTTCAAGTCCTTACTCACTCACTCTGATAACAAAACTGTGAACTATTTTGTTGCTCTAGTTGTTTGAAATTGAATATATTGACCTAGTTACTTGCTTACAAAGGGAAAAACATGAATCCACATTGACAATTTTTCATGAATTAGTCATGACTATGTAATAACAAGGCATTTATAATGTGTTCGTGACAAACAAAATTATAAGGTTTACTTGAAGATGATAAGAAGGAAAAACAAAGTATATCTAGTTCTTTTAAATTTAGTATGCATGAAATAATAAACGTTGTATATGTGACACGCAATTGCTTGAAACAATATTAGTATCATATAATACCTATTTCGAAACTCTAATAAGTGTGTATTGTATAATTAGAATACAAGATCACTCGATACAAACCAACGAATAATAGGATATAGATAATTAAATGGTGAGGACAATCTATAAAGGTTGGCCCTAAAATGGTGTCCCAAACTTTGGTAGGTGATTATTTATATTGAATCAAGAAACAATAGTTCCTTTGAAGAAATTTGGAAATGTTATTAGTTTTGCAGCTACTGGCTCTGAAATTTATGACGTCATCGTCAAAAATGACGTCATATCTTGACACGTAATACCTAACCGGTGTCAGTTTAGGAAATCACACTCGAAGTAGTTCTCAATACATATGTTTTGTTCCTATCAATTATCAGTTTAAAATTGCACAGTAAGTCATTTGTTCTCCATCGTTATACCCTTTTAATGTTTGACACATCATTTGTCATTGTTTTGGTCAAGTTGTTACTCACTTCATAACAGTGTTCCTACTTCCCTTTCACCATGCCATTGATTTGCACTATAATTTCGCACATCTTCGTTCTTGCTTATTCTTTGTGTTGACAGATTCCATTGTTTTCCTGCCTGTACACTGAGTTTGACGTTATTGTATATTTGTATTAAAAATACAATACACGAAAAGGATGTGGTAATTCAGCTACGCTTCATTTCATTTTCATATTGTTTCAACATTCGACTCACTTGCGAACAATACAACGTTTATTTGTTCAAAATCTAGTAAATGTAAAACCTTTATTAATGGCAACACATTTAAAAATCTAAAGTTTTTTTATAAAATGTACAGTGTTCACATTTGTAACAAGTATTAGAAACGACTTGAGATCTAAAACAATTAACACTGACAATTATTAAATGTCAAATTTTGTTTGAAACAGTCATCAAGAATATTGTATTCTTCTTCATGTATTTTGTTTCTAATACATTACATAAATAGACATATTAATTTCTTTGTATAAGCTAACTCTTGGAATTTAACAGGAATTTCAAGAGAGCCGTATTTAGCCTTTTTTTTATTCACGAATCATTTATTACAAACAAAGGAGTTCATATCTTACGATGTCTAGAATAATCAGTTGGTCGTTTCGACCAGGTTAATCGAAATTCTCATTCGAGCCACACATTTCACAGTAGCTCTCACGAGAAAAGAACCACATTCATCACTTCAACAGTTATAGAAACTAGAACCGGATCCACATTATATGAGCTCTTGAGTAAGCATATGGTGTAAGCATATTACTAAGACAACGTGCGTAAATCCAAAGTCAAACACATCTTCACATCCTTCGAAAGGGACATGTTCGGTTCACATTTAAACCTTATCCAGCACCACCACGGTCATTGTTTCAAATTTGCTGATATTTGGTGCAGACAACTCTAAAATTTCTATAAGTTTTAGACGTGAAAACATAATTTAGGACGCTAGCACGTACAAGTTTTCAAAATATTCGTAATCGTTAAATTTTAATACTGTTAAAACGTTGAATATTATCCACACGAATAACGTAAGAAGCCTGGTAGCAATTGGGTCTGAGGTCTACATGTAGTACACGAATGTGTTCTTAATAATAGGGTCTTGTTGTCATGGAGACCATAAATATATTAATATTCTAATAAGAATGATGTACCACCATATACAACATTGCGAACTTTGAAGATAATTGGTGTAATGGTTCTCATATTATATGGGAACTTAACATTTAATAATTAGGTCCTGTCACCATGGAAACATTAGCAAACTTAGAAAAGAACTTCCGGATCTGATGTTCCGGATCCGTTCTTACATAACGCGTCTAAATGTGATATTGTTAATGTGTTGTTCGAATGAGAAGTTTGCAGCCTGTGGCCAATCAAAAACTGTTTAAATATTTTCCAGCACAACCAGTATCAATATGCGAAATTTGGTGATTATAGGTTCAGGAATTGTGATGCAATGAATCACAAGACGTCCATGACTAACCACAATACATACAAGAAACTTCTAGATTTTTATGATCACTGCATTTTTGATAGTTTCTTCTTTCTGAAATAGAGCATTAATTCAAAAAGAAATACGACAAACGAAATAAATTGTCCAAAACGAAGTAAGTAAAATGGTCCTTTTATATTCTCTAATGATATTTTCAGGTGTGGTTCACACTCTTCCTTAAGCACACCACTCACATTTGTGCTTTCCTTAACTCATGTGTGCTTTCCTTAACTCATTTTCATACCATTTGAGCACTAAACCACTGTCTCTAATTCGCCTAAGAAGTTCGTTAAAGTAAGGAAGAAAAGGAGATCCCCTGGGAAAACCAGTAGCCATTGTCTGGAGAGAGAAAGATTCTTCCACTTCATGGAAAGGTTTGCTTTCTGAAGTACAGGATTGGATTTTATTGGTGCAATACATCATAATGGATTCAAACCCGATCATTGCAATTAGTTCACCATCTTTAATGCGATATAGTACTTCATCATAGTTTGTAAGGGGCTGATATCTATTGAAAAGAGTCCACAAAATAGGATTGCTCTTATCATTAAAGAGGTTTTGTTGTACATAGTTCCTGAAGGATTAATTTCTGAATCAGCAAGTTCTTCTAAAGTGTCGATATCAGGGTAGTACTGTGGTATCGTCAGAACACTCACTACCGAACTTATGTACATTGTATTAATGATAAAACAGAAGTAAAGCCATTGAAAGTATATTATTCTCATTGAATCGAGCGTAGGGTTTAACTCACTAGTGCTTAAAAGAACTCCATACATTTTCATCATCAGGGTAACACAGATCATCACTTCTGAACTTCGTAACGATTTGCATAAATTCAATTACAGCGATGGTTGCCATTAACATTCCTGAAATGGATAGCCACACATAAGTCTCGAAGATAAATACCAAAGCTTTCCATGGAGGAATTTGGAGACTTCTTGGTACCAGTATTCTAATATACTCTGTCGAATGGAATTCGGAAAACTCAATCGCTTCCCATCTTTTGAACTGAACTGATAATGTTGGAAGTGCTATGTCAACTTCTTTCCTTACCAGATCACTCACTAAATCTGTCCAAGTCCCATTACTGAGCTTACGTCCATATTTCTTCACGACATGAATGGAGACAATCTGTGTGGTGTAGTTGATGTGTTTGCCAACTTCTTCCAAAATCTTTGCCACATACCCTGTAGACTCAAGGATTCCACCACGGTTCGAGAACGTAAAATATGGAAGTGAATTGGTATAAAATGTAGTTGCACGCAGTGTATATCCGTGAAGGTTTGCTAATTTAATGTCACTGTATCTACGGATAAACACATCCTTTCCTTCATCAAGAGATTTCAGTGTTACGTTATGAGCATAGTACAACGATAGAAATGGATTATATGCAATGATAGGATAGTTACATTTGCAGATGCATAATTAGGTAGGACGGAAATTTCATTAATCCTAGAAAATGCTGTAACACACATTACAATAACTTTCAAAATCCGATCCTTTAAATTACCTGGCAACACTTTCTCATATACTAGCTCAATGTCTTGATAAAAGGTTGAGATAGATACAATAAGAAAGTGTGTCCTATTGTTCCAGGAAAATTTGGCGATTTCCTTTACTGTAGCTGAAGCGAATCTGTTTTCGTGTTGAATGAAAATAATTACGACGTCACAGCCTCTAGCAAATTGTGAAGTTAGTATATTTGTTGACATTGAAGTACTTTTCGTGTTTATTGTAAGTACTAGAATACCACTTGTTTCTATTGTGTTTTGGAACAGAGTTAACCAATTTCCTGGATTGATTATAGTGAGGAGCTCTAAATCCGTTGAGAAGGAGGTACATGTTTCCACAATAGCTTGTAATAATTCGTGCAGTAAATGATCATCATCAATGTCATGCAATACTTTGTTTCCTTTAACACTTGTACCCGTACTTAGGAATGCAAGAACAGACACAGTGAACGCTAGTTTTACAAACATAACTTAGCGTAAAAAGGAGTACATGAATTAACTTAACTGCTTCCAATAACGTGGCCTTTGCTTATGCAAAAGACGTAAATCTAAAAAAAATAGAAGATATTTGCATTAAGTAATGATGCGTTCTGTTGAAATAATAATAATCAGTGATAATTTCTGCAAGTCATGAAAGACAGAAAATTATAATATGAAATGATTTATGAGAATAACGATGAAAGTTTGAGTTTGTATATAGCTTTGTGCTTACACATGCCGTTTCAACGGGAATTATTTCGAGTTGGGTACCCAGTAACAGCTCTCAATTTAGGTGCTAACATTACAATTGTGTAGGTGCTCAATTGAAAGTGTAATGGTTTTTGGCAGTTTTGTTCACACGAAAATATTTCGTAGAAACAAACTGACTTGTCTCTACTGTTTCATGAATATAGGAAAGTGCTTGGGAAAACTCATGAAATGGAAAAAGGGAACCAAAAGTACTTCTACTTGTTCACAATACTTGCAACGTCACGTTCGTGGCCTGTCATACACATTTCTTCCACAGTACTGTCTCGTATATCTCAATAAATTATCCTCATGTTTCAGTACGAGTGAAAGATTTTAGAAAAGAAGACGTTTCTTTAAGGAAATATTGAAAAGTTTGTGTATTTGGAGCTTAAACTAAAAAGAGAATTTAAGCGTAATGAATGTCACAAACTTCTGTGTTATCTGCTTTCGAGCCCTCGAAATCCGAAGCCCTAAGCAGTCACTCGAAACGTGGGAGAAGTGTCAAAAATTAACGTCGAGCAACTTCGAGCGTGAATAGGTTTCGAGCGCTCGAAATAAAATCGAGCACTCGAAACGTTTTGGAGCGCTCGAACTGTTCGAGCGGAGTGCCTGCTCGAATTACGTCATCAGATTACATTTTTGTCTTTATCTTCCTGTAACTTGTTAAAGGAGGTTCAGTGTTGCCAACTAACCTAATAATAATAATGGGTTATCTAACAAAAACTTTTGAACTGGAATAGACTATATACGAAACCACGATGTTGAATTATATATACGAGAATTGGTCAAAATAAGGTAAATTCACAATTTTCAACATATCTCATCGAAACTTCGCACAACTTAGTAATTTGACAAAACGAAGAGCATAGAGTACGCCCGAAACCAAATTTTGAGATATGTATACGAGAATTCGTCAAAATAGGGTAAATTCACAATTTTCAACATATCTCCACGAAACTTCGCACAACTTCGTAATTTGACAAAACGAAGAACATAGAGTACGTCCGAAACCAAAATTTGTCCTATATATACGAGGATTGGTCAAAATATATCAAATCCACAATTTTCAACATATCTCAACAAAACTTCGCACAACTTAGTAATTTGACAAGACGAAGAACATAGAGTACGCCCGAAACCAAAATTTGAGATATGTATACCTGAATTGGTCAAAATAGGGTAAATTCACAATTTTCAACATATCTCAACGAAACTTCGCACAACTTAGTAATTTTTCAAGACGAAGAACATAGAATACGCACGAAACCAAAATTTTGAAACATATATACAAGGATTGGTCAAAATATCTCAAATCCACATATTTTAATATATCTCGATAGAACTTTGTACAATTTACTGATTTGATAAAACGAAGAACATAGAGTACGTCCGAAACAAAAATTTTGGCAAATATATACGAGAGTTTATCAAAATATCTCAACAACCACATGGGCTTGAGAAAATACTCTACTTTCCACCGTACAAACGAAACAAAAGTGTAAAATGTCTCCAGGTTCTGACGGCGTACGATAACCACCTTAATATTACTTTAAATCTTGTTGGTTTGTCTATTTACTTACAGTGATCAAAGAATCCTTGGACAAAAGACAATCAACTTTATCTTTTGGGTCCTTCTCGTGTTCTGTTACACGAAGGACATGTTATTTCTTACACAGCGAGCGAGCATCGTAAGGGAGCTGCAAATACCTGTGTAGAGAAATGACCATGATACCTACAATATTTTCTGTCTGAGAATTTCAGTTCATAGAACCGAAACTTCATTTCTCAGCAATTTGAGTGCGTCAGAGAATTGAAGAAGCAGCTGGTGCACTTCTTGGGAAGTTTGGGAAATCTTTTCCGGATTATCCTGTGGCTCTGGTACTGCTTGCGATAGATATTTCAGCGCTGTAGTCAGCTTATTTTCCAGTCTGATGACGCTCTCCTCTCTTTGGCTGCATCTCTTGTTCAGCTCTTTGCTTTAAGGGGCCACTTTTGTGGGGGAGTCTGCAACAACACTATTTTGCTTGGCGGCAACGGCTTTCTTCTGCTGTGAAAATCAAAATATATTTTATATGATGTTTAAAAAGTTCTAGTTTTAAAAGTCCTGTTAATCAAGTTCTAATTTTAGCTAAATGACACGTGCACTTGTTTATATATCACTGTATGGTAATAACGTGTTATACTGGATGTTTCTGCTGTGGTTTTAGATTAAGAAAACTAGAGACGATCTTACTCACTCCCACTCACTTCCGCCATCTTCTGTGTTTAATTCAGTGTATAAACTGATAACAACCCCAAATTATGTCTTTAATATGGTAAGCTTCTGACGATACTGAGCATTCGACTCTTTTACTGAAATTTAACTTCAAACAAAAGGCATTTTGTCCAATATTCTCAATTTCCGTGTCGATGTACTGCTTCAAATCCTCTTGGTTGCTGGCTTTGTCAGGTGAACGGTATTTTTCAAATGTCACCAAAGGAAAAACTCAGGAGGGCTAAGGTTTAGAGATGGTGAAGGCAAATTCAGATCACCAAATTGGGTAAAATGTTCTACGGAAACAGCTCATGACGAGCTAAATACTAAAAAGAGCTGTATTGCTCTCACACACGTCTTTCAGTTTTACGATTTAAGGGCAAGGAATTTATTGATCATGACAATGTGGACTTGTGCATTGTTTTCTTCCGACCTGCCATTGTTATCTTGAGAGAACTACGACCCAATAATGGAGGAAGATGAGACAGCACACAGTCACTTTTGGACTAGGCGATGGAAGCAGCACACCGAAAAGGAACTTTTGACCTATGGAATAACCTCTGACCAAGTTCATGGTGGCTTTACTCCATCAAGAACCATTGGGTGGCTGAAACAGAATATGTTTTGAAAAGCACCACTCCAGCATCACGATCGCAAACTAATCAAAGCCCCATAGATAGCTAAACTACAGGGTTGTACCCGTGACGCCAATCAAGGACTGTCAATGTTACGAACTCTCATTGCTCGAAATGTCATACCGAAATCCGTCAACTGGTTATACCCATCCCTGTAGTTAAGTGATTCCTGCAAGAATAACCACTACAAAGTAAAGACTAAAATACGGGACTCAATCCCCAGCGTTGAAATACCTTACGTTTCAATTTATGGTCGGAAGTATATTTAAAAGAAGAACAGTTCCACAAACTGTCCTAGGATGAGGTAGCCTTCGATAACATTGATGGAAATGTAAGCACAAGCTTCAAATAGTGTATATTAAAGAAGGGCTAATGTTAATAAGAAACAAACATTTGTTCATTTTTAAAAGGTCCCCATTTTTTCTAACAAACCACAAGAAGTAGCTTCAGTTTCATTTTCAATGAAAAAAGCTTCAAGATTCCTCTTGTGAAAGAGTTCATCACTTTCCTGAAGACTTTGCCCCATGAGTATATCCTTTGCCTATATTGACGCAACCTTGGGTATTTTTATAAAATCTAGTTTTATAAAATCTAAAATGGCGGCTTTCCTCTGATAATCTTCTTTAAACTGGTGCTTGTTTCAAATTCTCATCTCACTATCCTAGGATCACTCGAGAGTTCGAACTGTTCAGAACAAACACGTCCTGAGCAATTTTCCTGTTATTTGATAGAATATAATGTATTTTCTTTTAGCCTCCATTTGGACCTTCCCATGTTCATTTCATCTGAGTTTTCTTCTTAAAGCATGCACTCGAAACGAATCGTTTATTGGTTTCTGAAAACTCCATTAGTCTCTCTTGATTCTCCTCATTCTTGCCTGTTGTTTCTTTTGCCGAATCTAAGCTTTCCCACTTTCGTGTCAGTGCTCCGCTTAGTCCCTACTTTTGCATTGAAGTATCCCATTGCTATCTTATAATGCGATTTAATATAAATAAAAAACCTTCTGTATATCGTCGTTTAATTCTTCGACTTCTGTTGCAAATATTTCCATCCTCCAACGACCTTAAGCCCGTAAAATCTCCCCTTTACTTCTTAAGAACCTAATTCCCATCGGTGGGGTAAAATATTCCGGAGGTAAACTAGTCCCTCATTCGGATCTCCGGGCGGGAACTGCTTCAGGGGTCTCGAAGAACAGGATTAAGAAAGATCTTAGAATTGGAACATACGAATTTTATATAAAATGGACGTTCTTCAGGTAGCGCTACGCGAGACCGAGAAGTACATGTTGGACATATTAGTGATACAGGGAGTCAAGTGGGAGGGTCAATATAGCATCCGACAGGCAGAATACACTTTTTACTACGAGGGAACTCAGTCACACAATTTCGGAACAGGATTCCTCATTAAGAACAGCATTCTTCCGGTGGTTGAGAATATTGAGTTTGTAAACGAAAGACTATAGTACCTTACGATACGTACTCGATTATGCAACACGGTTTTAATAAATATCTATGCACAGACCGATGAGACTGATGGGCACGACAAATATATATTCTATGATGATCTAGATAGCCTGTTTGACTGATTACCGAAGTATAATTCGAAAATTATGTTAGGTGATTTCAACGCAAAGGTAGGGAGGGAAGAAAAATATAAACCTAATATAGGCAAATACAACCTTCATAAAAAGAGTAACAGCAATGGTGTACCGAAGAAACAGTAACATACAAAGACCGCGACAGGCAAAAACCTCGACGCACTAAAACCTCGACAAATGAAAACAGCGACAGGCAAAAACCTCAACGTTCAGAAATCGCAACAGACACGAAAAACGATATGCGAAAACGGCGACAGGGAAAATCCCCGACAGACAGAATCCGCGACGCACAAACAGAACGAGACAAACGCAGCGACTGCAAATCCCCGATGCACAAATACATCTGGAACATTTTCAAGTATTTTACAATTGTCAATTCGCAGCGAAACAGACGTTTTTCGAACAATGATAACTATTTTGAAGGTTTCAATAGACATGCGCGCTTATCACTAAAAATTTCTCTTCCCATAAGAAACAATGAGAAGGTATTACTCGGTTTAGAGTGCCGATAAATATGGGGGCAGCCAATCTGGAAATGCTTCGTCCCTTCTGTGTCTTGGCTTCACTTCCCTCTATAATAAAGCAGTCTGAAGATCCCTCTATTATATTTTGTTTCTATAGCCAGGATACTCAATTTGAGGGAAGTCTAAACCAATGTAACTGGAGTTTTAAAGAGTTTCTACCGATTTTTATCAGTAAAACGTTCAAAGTCTTGTGCGTTTGCTTGATGATTTCGAGGGGTAACACCCGATTGGGGGATCTGGCAGAATTACTGAAAGGAGGGCACTATACAACATTGTGTGATTTTCAGATTTAGAATTTTCTCGACGACGAAAAACGTTATTCTTATAATATTCCCCATGTTTGGCTGTATATCAAGGAAATGCTTTTCACACAAGTACGTCACGCAACTACGCTTATATCCAGGAGTGTTTCAGAGCGCCTCCCCGGTGCTTTTTTCAGACGTCAAGAGCCGCATTGTTTGTTTGTTATTTATTTTTTTATTTATTTTTCAATCAAATTTTCTTACATAGAAAGTAACTATCAGCCACTTTTGGTCCACTGATAGCAAAGCTATAGAAAATAGGGTCCTCATAATCCCTCTTAATCCATTCGTCCGTACGTGTTCTGAAATTAAATATCAGGAACTACAAGGTGTAGAGAGGTCCTTGAGGTAGAGAGATATAACATTTATTATTGTTCGACACAACAGAAATATACTCCTAATGTCCTTTCACTAGAGACGAACTTATTTCGATAATGCGATATGTGCGAAACATTAAAAAAAATGCGTGTATTTTTTTTTAGGAAACCTCAAAATTTTTGTTTTAGTACCAGAAATGACATTTATATTCTCGTGATTGTATGTAAAATTCGGCATTACTTGCGATAAATGTGAATGAAAAAGAGAAAGTTTAATACATGCCAATTATTGCTAATAATAACTAAAAAGCGCTTTTCCAATATTATTTATCTTAAAGATCGTTGTATTTTGCCGAAAACGTGCACGACGCTAAAATCCGTGAGCTTGCATGGCGTGATGTCACTTCCTAGGATTTTCCACGCCTCTCCGTGCGGCAACAAGGCCAGTGAGGAGAGACGCCAAGCCACCCACCCAAGCAGTTGTGTTGTGAGGTCGAAACCGCGTGTAGTACGAAGATGGGAAGAAATATCAGTTAAAGGTAGGGTTGAAGAGTTTCTTCTCATTTTTCTATTAGATACACCTTACTACCAAAAATATACTGTTTACAAGTACCATAATTTTAAAAAAAAAAAAGAATGTGCTAAATTTCAAAAAATAAAAGCAACATCAATGCTAAAATTGTGATAATTAATACTACAAAATATAAACATGATTGGTACAAAGATTCGCCTCTATCTACTACCAAACATTCCGTTGTCAGTGTTGCCCACCTGTGTCTACACAATATATTATAAACCACACGGTGTAGAGACGTTGCTGACGTGTCTTTGGAGAGGTCTCGGATAGACTAGCTCAGAGCCGTAGGAACAATGTTAATTGGTAGTGTTGGTCCGTGTTGCCAACCGATTATTTAAGTTTATGTTCTGAAATTACCGCCATGCTGTGTAAACTATCTTCCCCAAAACTTGCATAGCGATTATTGGAACAATAGATCAATTCTGTGGGTGTCACCGTTCTGAAGCATCCCAGTCGTCAGTGTTGTCAACCTATTTTCTGTACAATTCAAGTTTTTCAATTTGCTGCTTTTAACGTTAGACGTAGCAGTAGTAAACTTAGCATAATTATTACTCAACACAGTAAAAAAATACAGTAGATGCCTCCATCCCCAAGCACCCCGCTGTCAGTGTTGTCAAATAGTGTCCAAAAATATCTTATGATCTACAAGGTGTAGTAGCGTAGTTGTGATGCCGTTGGAGGAGTCTTGGCTTTACTAGATCAGTCACCTGGACATCATGATTAGGCGTCGCAACTGTCAGTGCCCCAACCATTTTAAAAATGCAATATTTTTTTTTCAATTTATTTCCATATCGTTAAAATTATCCGCACCAAACGTCGCATAAATTATTCGACACAATTGAAATGTACTAAGGATTTTCCCGTCCTTAAGCACTCTCAGTTGTCAGCGTTGCCGACCTGCTTTGTAAAAATGAATGTTTGTGTGCCTGAATTGTTGTCCAGAGACCGCAGCCTTGGCGATCGTTAATAGAATCCCAGCGTTAATTTGTTTTATTCTGTGACAGACTAAACTAGGACGCGTGACCTCCATGAAGCTGCAGCCGCAAGAACAGCACAAACGAACCGAAAGTGGTGCTATCGTTTGGGCCACAAAAAGCTTCGTTTGTGCTCATTCATATGCAAGATTCAATTTTGGGGGGCAGCTTCAAGCTTAAATTTGCCGAAAATTTGAATTTCGAAACGAAATTTGTGCTTCTTTTGTGTCGGATTGTGCCGTAGAAAGTTTCCCTTGTGCTCAGTTTGTCACAAATATATGAGACATGTTATTTCTTTGGAGTGGGGACAAGCTTCACCCTCGAAAGTTAAGAAGAAAAATCAATCTTGAAACCGAATTAGGAATGTAAATTTCAAATTGAAATTTGCGCCAATCGTTTACGCTGGATTGTGCAGTGGGAATATTCATTTGTCCTCAACTCGTCACAAGGATTTGCGACATTTCCTTCATGCTCGAAATCTCGAAAAATTTAAATTTTGAAACTGAATGGGTATCAATCGTTCATTCTGAGCAGTAGAACAGAAAGTTTGTTTTTTGGTCAATTCGCCACAAAGATTTCCGGTATTCAATTTTAAGGAGGCCAACTTCAATGTCAATTTTGCTGAATATACAAATTTCGAAAAGCAATTCATTGACTGTTGTTTGTACATTATTTCTGCTGAACATTGCAACAAAAATTTTCGTTTGTTCTAAAATCGTCGCAAAATTATGTGACACTCAATTCTGGCATTAGCTTCACCACTAAATTGGACAAAAAAATAAAATTTCGAAATTGAATTTATGTCAATCGTTTGCGCTTCACTTGTGCTGGATTATGAAACAAAAAATTAGTTTAAGCTCAATTTGTCGGAAAATTATAAGGAAGTTAATATGTGAGCTAAGGAGCTTCACGTCTAAAATATTAATTTCAAAACGACATTTACATCAACCGTTTCTGCTGTGATATATTGTGTCTAGGAAGTTTTAATTTGTGTTCAATTCGTTGAAAAGATACACAACATTAAGTTTATTTCGTGCAGGCAGCTTTTCGTTTGTTTGTCACGGTTTTTTTTTTTGTTTTAGATTTTGTGCGTCGTGGCTCTTGGTCCGATGTTTTGTGCGTCAATGTTATGTCATCGTGGTTTGTATGTCGTTGTTTTGACTGTCGCGATTTGCGGGTTGCTGTCTTTATCTATGCTTTTAGAAATTTCCGTAGATGGAGTTATATGTTTCT